>JAXQQM020084888.1:0-27179 GCA_034641835.2 Pinus albicaulis | reverse complement strand
ATGGTGGATGATATAAGGTGATAATGAAGATAATGGCTAAATAAATATGGACTTAGAAACTTGTAAGACCATTACTTATTTTATGGTTATTTTCTTAGATAAGAAACAATGACTTCGTCATCTTATTGAGAGCATTGAGATGATGATTGTGTGAATGTTTTATGATGTATAATGAGAAGACACTATATATACTCATGTACCACAATAATTCTTATGGTCTTACTATAATATGCATTAATGGATTTGGAAATGGGGTTTTAATGGTGGTTTACTAAAGGTGAATATTTATGGAATAGGAAGTGGTTAATAATCAAGATTCCTTAAACTTTAATGAGTTAAAGAGCCTTTAAACATGTTTTACCTCAAGTATACCTTTTGAAATTTTATATGTATTGTGAGTTGAAATGGAATTTGTATAGAGTTGAAGATGAGACAAAGTAAGTATAAGAGCCTGAAATGATGAATGTTGATCTAATATTCTAAAGAGAATGAACTAAAGATATTGAAAAGGTCCCAATAACCACTCCCATATGCCTCGAGTTTTTCATTTCCTCGTGTATAAATTATACCAATGGGATTCAATATTACCTTATGATTTACTAAAACAAGATATTGAATCCTTCTACAAATTTGAGAAAACAAAACACGATCGCACAATCACGTATAAGCAAGAGAAATAATTAAATCAATCGCACTAAAAAAGATGTATCTGGGAAAAGCACATTGCCTAAAACCTCGCTATATATATATATATATATATATATATATATATTTATTTAATTAATTTTTTTTTAATTTTTTTTTTTTTCTAAATAAGAATAATTCTATTAAGATAAGAAATGTATAGTACAATCAAGCTTGCATGCAAGCGAAGCAGAAAAGCATGGGAGCCGAAGGTGATAGGCTATCTACCTCGCTCCTTAGAGACAATCAAGGAAAGGGCCATAGAAAACATGGGAATACAAAAAGCTAGAACTAAGTAGAGATATCTACCCCGAGAGGGAAGTTACTGCCACACGACATTTTTTGCCTTTTTTCTTGCTTACTTTGACCCATCCAGTGGAGTTTGGCTGAGCCATAAAAAGTTGTAGACTATGCTGCTCTGGCAGCGGAATATCCTTATCAGAGTCTGAGGACGAAGATATATGAGAACGTTTCTGAGAGATCTGAGGGGCAGAGGGGACTGTCGGACCGACCGAGGGAGCGTCCAGTGGAATCTCATCATTCTGCCCATCTACTTCAATTTCCTCCTCATCCGAACTAGAGGAATCTGTATCGTTCATAGGAGGGGGTGGCACACAGGGATTCCAGCTCTTGGATTTGGGTATGCGTTTCAGATTCTTCTGTTTGTCGAGGAACTGGGTACATGTACTCTGGAGGTGCCCCGTTTGATGACAATGGCAGCAACGGAAGGTTGTATTCTCGTAATCCAAGGTTTGTGTCCAGTGGAAATCTCCAATATTGAGATTGATCTGATCCGGCAGTCCTTTGCTGATATCTATTTCTGCACAAATTATGTCGTAGGTGTAGAGTCCATTTTCCTTTCTTGAAGAATCTGTATCCAGGTAGCATCCTAGAGTGTCTCCAATGGCTAAGAAGACAGAGATATGCCATAGATGTGCTGGAAGATTAGGGAGCCTGACCCAAATGGGAAGCTTGGTGATGACAGTTGTAGAAGGGTCGAAGTCTGGAAACCAAGGGGTGAGGAAAAGCCCAGCCGAACCCTAGAACCAAGGGCCTCCCGTTAAGGCCTTCTGGTAATCTTCATTTAAGTCAAAAACCACAATGAAGAATCCTTTTGAACATAAGTAGATCTTGCTTTTTTTAGTCCAATTGGAATGGATCCATTGGTATAGATCTTCTGTGTGAGGCCAGAGCCCATTAAATCTACATATGAGTGTGGATTCTACAAATATCTGGTAGCGATCGTCAATCTCAGGATTAGAGAAATTGATGGAAGGAATTTCCTCTGATTTGTCTACCAAAAATGGCTTTGGAGCCATATTTCGTTGAGCTGCTTTTGAAGAGGACTGTGGGTGGGCAGCGTCTTTGCGGACTGCATCTTTATAAGAGAAAGAAGGGGCAGAGGAAGTCTGCCCAATGGAACCACCTCTTAAACAAAAGGTAGCCACAATAGAAGCATCCTTATGAATACTATAAAAGGAGAGAGGAAGGGGATTCATAAGTTGCTTACCCTTATATAGCAATCTTAGGTAAGAGGAGGGGATCCCCAGCCGGCGTTCGAGTTTTTGCAAAAGATCCTGCACGAGATCTGTTGCACGTACCCATTGCATCATCGTCTTGCCCGAGAGTTTGACTTGGATCTGAAATGCATGTGTTTATTCAGGCGGATCTGGCTGGTTCAAGAAAGGAAACTGCTTCCAACAAATAGCAGACAGATCCGTGTCTAGATTCATCGGTCTTTGAGCATTAACCAAAGCTGGACGAGGGGCACAAATGCAGTCAATGTGTATTGCCTTCCTTGGAACCTTTACAGGCCTATCAAGAAGGTTCGGGAAGCAGATCCGCTGCATGCGTGCGGCAGAGAAGAGATCTATGGGATCTTCAGGGCTGCTCCTATTTACATTGTGAGCAACTCTAAAAGCGGCGGCATTATGACTGTCTGGAACATTAGCCAAGAAAATAGCCATGCAGACGGGGACCTCATCTGTGCCAAGGGAAGTCTTGTGCATGGGCATGCATGGGCTTGCAACCTACAGATTCAAGTCTGCTACCCAGTCGATGAGAATGGTCAGCGTTGGCGTCTCTGCAAGCCGATTTGGCAGGTTCGAGAGGCAGATCCGTTGTTGGCTTTCTACTAAGGTGAGATCTGTAGAATCTCCAGGGTGAGTCTTTGTTGTGTAGCGAGCAGCTGTGAAGGCGGCGGCGTCATTTCTTCCATGGATATCCCTGTGAAGGAGCATGTAATTGTGCATATTCTAGTCTCCGATTTGGTTCAAGAGTAGGAGGCGGCCAACCCTCTGAGTGGCCGAGCCAGCGCAAACCAGAGAGGCCACGCTGCAAACCCTAATCACCTCTTTCGTCATCGCTCCGTTTCAGGAATTGAAACCTCACCCGCTCTTGATTAGTTATATCTTTGTATATTTTATAAAGTAAAGGATCATGAAATAATATAATGCTTTCTTTCTCAAGAGAAACTCCTGCACTCTGCCAACTGTCTCACATAGATCTATGAAAAATCATACGATTACTTAGCCAATTCTAAGCCTCTGCTCAGCCTACCTTACTCACACATTCCATGTGAAATTGTCATCTAATTAAATAGGAAAATCCCTTGGTTTGATTGTGAAATCCTTCCTTGGCCTCCATGTGACTCTATAACTGACATGTACAATTTTCTAAGTATACAACTAATAGTTATCATCCCTTTAACCTTAGTATCAACTGGTCCTTCCTTAGAACTGACATGCAACATCTATTTATATTGAATTATCAATTAACTAATTGATCACTTGTTGGCTCAAGGGGGTCCTGACCTAGGTTCGAAGGTTAAGGTTTTCCAACAAACCCCTATACTACTGGCCCTTTCGACAGTGACCTGCTTGCGCAGGCCAAAGTCTCACCCGAAGCGGTATGGGAGGGTGCTGGAACCAGGTTTCCAACACCCTGGGAGAGGGTAGGTAAGTCAGGAAAAGCTATATTCAATGTTACAATTACCAGATTGGATATCCCAGAACTCAGATCTAAATATCCCTTCGCATCCACGTGCGCAATACCAATTATACTCACAGCAATCAACAGATCATAATTTCATAGACCAATAACGCGACTAACATAGATATTCTTGCATAAAATATAACAAGAAAATGTCAATGCAACATAAGAAAATAACACAGTACATTCGCAGCTTAACACAGAACCATGCATAACATAACAGATATCTGAGATTCGTATCAAAAACCTTCTGCTTTCATTAGTCCTTCAAATCCTTTTACAATACCCAAAACCAAACCTGCACACACAGCAGCAGGGTTCGCACATAGCAGGACTCAGGATCTCTGTGCACACAACTAGCAGGAGTCCTTTCCCCGATAACCCAAACAAATCTACTAATTCACAGTTCGCATCAATCTTAATCCTCCCCCTTTATTGACTCAAAATGTCCTTCTATTTATAACAATCTAGCCTAATGTTTCCTGTGGTCTGCAAATCATGGTTTGCGGACACTAGGTCTATCCTTTGACCCATTACAATGCTTTTGGGGCTTTGACCCACCCCAAAACTGCTGCACTAGACAGAAATATGCAAAAACTATACAAAAATATCCAAAACTGTCCCAATTTACAGCCTTTGGAGGACCATGTTCCAACAGTCCCCCAACACAATCTTGTGACTCGTCCCGAGTCACTGTGGTGTTGGGGTCTCTACCTGTGCCTGTATGGATACTCCGGTCATGTAGTCATTTTATCTGATATGGTTTGAGCTGACTGCCATTGACATAGCCTAGTAGCATATCACTACGCAGGGTAGCTAGCCTAACAGCACCGCCATCCGTGATCTCCTTAACTGTGTAAGGACCCATCCAATGTGGTTGAAACTTGTTAGGGTGCTTTGCAAATTGGCTATCATATAAGAGGACCATCTAGCCCTCCGCGAATGTATTATGGCGAATATATTGATCATGCCAGGCTTTATTGCGGGTATTCTGGAATTGCTGGTGGAAATTCGCAAGAAACCAATCTTCCTCCAAAGCCATAAGCTGCGCCAACCATTCCTCCATGATTTCAGGTTCTTCCATGTTTTTAAATGTTGTGATACGTAGACTAGAAACAATATAATCCATGGGCATAACAGCTTCTTTTCCATAAACCATCCTGAATGGGGTTTTCCTGTTAGCTTCTTGCAGGTCGTTTGATAAGCATAACAACTTCTTACAGTACAATATTTTATGGCTTGTGCTTCAGCCCACTTGGAGACATAGTCGGTGGCAGTAATAATGTAGTGTGCACCCATCTTCTTCCCTAGTGGGTTGATCAGCCCTATAAATCAATAGCCCACTTATAAAATGCTTGTAGATCCATTTGTGGCTGAAGGGGCATTTTGTCTTTGCGGGATGGCCTCCCTGTTCGTTGGATGTATTGCATGCTTTACAATAATCATGTGCGTCACTATGCAAGGATGATCACCATAACCAAGCCCTCAAGACCTTTTGCGCCTTTGCTTTCCCTGCATAGTGACCTCCTGCCACCCCGTCATGGGCCTATGTCAAGATAGCATGCCTTTCATGCTCCAAAACATATCGTCGCGGCACTTCATTGGCTCCCATCTTATACAAATGACCTACGATGATAGTAAAATATGTTACCCGGGTGACTAGCTCTTTCTTCTGCTATAAAAGGTACTCTGGAGGTGTCGTCCCAACAATCAAGAACTGAATGATATCATCAAAGTGTGCATCTACTACCTTAATAGCGAATAGATGCGCATCAGGCAACCTGGCTTCCAAGTCGGTTGGTTTTTCACGAATCTCTATTCGGGACAGGTGATCCGGCCCAGCATTCAACTTTCCTGGCTTGGCGATGATTTCAAAGTAATATTCCTGAAATAGCAGTATCCATCGGTATATTTTACCCCCCAACACAGGCTTATTTACTAGGTACTTTAAAGCTGAATGTTCGGTGAAAATTTTGAAGTGTCCTCCTAGCAAGTAATGCCAATATTTCTACAAAGCGTAGATCATGGCCATTCCCTCTCGCTCTATGGTGGAGTAGTTGCGCTCCACACCAGAGAGTTTCCTACTTGCAAAGGCAACTAAATGGTTAATATCTCCTTCTCCCGGCTGTGTAAGGACAACCCCGAGGGAAATTCCTGATGCATCAACATGAACACGAAATACCTTCTCCCAATCAGGAAAGATGAGAATATGTGCCGAGACCATCTTTTCCTTGAGTAATTCGAAGCTCTTTTGACAGTCGTCATTCCAAAATAATGACACATCCTTCTTGAGAAATTTTTCTATGGGGGTAGTAATCAGCACATAGCCTTGAATGAATTTCCTGTAGCAGCATATGTGTCCAAGGATCGAGCATAGTTGTTTTTCCATGGTTGGTACTAGAAAATTTACGATAACTATGATTATGGCCAGATCTACCATCAGTCCTTGTTGATAGACTATGTGGCCAAGCAAGATTCCAAAAGGTACGTAGAAGATACACTTCTTGATACTTAGGGAAATTTTTTGTTTTTGGCAAGCATCCAACATCATGCGCAGGTTTGATACGTGTGCCTTTACCAGGCCAAAGATAGTCCAATCATCAAAATACACTTCGAGGAACTTGTGAATGAATTCCTTGAATACTGCGAAAACAACACTTGAGAAGATATCAGGGGCATTTTTTAGTCCAAATAGCATGACATTATACTAAAAAGATCCCCACTCAGTGGAAAACGTGGTTTTGTTGTGGTCCTCAAGTGTGATTATGATCTGATGATATCTTGAGAACCCATCCATGAAGGAGTATGCTTCCTATCCTCTGATGGTGTCTGAAATTTCATCTGAGAATGGTGTCGGGAATGGATCATGAACATAGGCATCATTCATCTTGCGTAGATCCACACAGATCCAAATCTCCCCCTTATTTTTCTTCTCCTGAACCACCATCGGACTGACCTAGTCTAATTGTTCAACAGGTTCGATGATGCCCGTAGCAAGCATTTTATCGAGTTCATCCTTGACCTTCTGCTTATACTTGAGGTTCAACCTATACGGTCGTTGTTTTACGGGCCACGCATCGGGTTTGAGGGTGATATGCATGATCCCTAAGTCCGCCGTGATCCCCTTCAACTCTGAGAACTTTGTCAAGAGAAAATCCTGGTATTCAGTAAGTAGTTCGACCACTTTGCCTACTATCTCCTCATCCCAGTAGTCCCAAATCTTAGCCATATTAGGGTTCTCTTTTGTTCCAATGTTTACCTCACACAGCTTGAGAGGCTTAGTAGCATCAATTTCTTGTAGTGGAGGTCCTTCAATGGTGCACTCTGCTTCCAACTCTAGGATATCGACAGACTGTGGATCATCTTCACCATCCTCCCTTACCAAGTTGCGACAGTTGGTAATATCCTGCATCTGCGCTTCCCATGTTGACACTCTGGATGCTACAGAGGAGCTAGATCTACCAAACACAAAAGTATCTATGACCTGCATGGCTTCATCAAGTGCCTCGGAGCGACCTATCAGTCTGAAATTTCTTATGAAGTCACTCAGCAGGGTTTCCCACTGTCGGGTGCGTTAATGGAGCTCTACATCTAGGTACCATGTAGTAGGGATTGGACCTAGTGCATGAATGAATAAATGAACCCCCTCTTATGTGGTTCGGTCGCCCCATGCCTTTATCCATGCGGTCACATGTTCACGCGGATCTCCTGGGCCAAGGAACATCTTGACCCATACCTTCTCTGGAGTCTCAAATCACAGGAGCATCATGTCCCGACAATCCTCCCACTCCAGGAATGCTCCCTTGCATATCCCACCATCATGCAACGGTAGCACGCATAGCCAGGTTAAGGGCCCATAAGCTTCATTCTCTGGAAACTTCTTCTTTGAATGCTCGCAAAAATTCCCTAACGCTACCAGAACCATAAAAATAGGGTAGATCTCTTACCTCCGAGGAAATGTAGCGGAAGTTCTTTGTGACCTGAAGGCAGCGCAGCTCAGAGACCTTATGTAAACGATTGTGCCAGTTTTCCATTTCCTCATCGGAGTCAGAGAAGCATTCACTTTCCTTTTCCCAGCAGAGTACTCCCTCCATCGTGGGGTTGATCCAATCTTCATCCCGTGTAGTCAACTTATAGATGAAATCTACCTCCTCCTTGTCGCGCACTGGCTCTGTGTATCATTCGCCTTCCGTAGGATCTAATGGTACTATTACTCTGGTACCTTTATTCTCAAACACCGTGCTTATCTTCTTCAAATTAATGATACCTCCCATTTCTATGGCGTAATCTAACCCTAGAAGCGCAGGGTAGGGGTCTACATCTTCTACAATTTGAATGACTTCAAAATCAGCCCGGACCTTGACCCTTGTGATATCTACCACGATCTTTGATAGTCTCCCCAAGGGTATGATCTTCTGTTGATTGGCCATACGCATCTAGATAGTGGACCATTCCAACTTAGGTTCCCCCATTCATTGCCAAGTCTGTTTAGGCAATACATTCGCATCTGACCCTAGGTCCAAAATAACTTGATCCATCTCGTAATTACCAATTTGCGCAGTCAACCAAATCTCCCTACCAGTGTGTTTCTTATATCTATACAATTTGTGTACGTTCTTGATTTCCAGAGGGGGGCTAGGTCATGTTGCACAGCTATCTATTAATGCCTAAATATTTTCCACAGCCTTTGGGTTGTGCAACAGCTTCATACATGCCTGTAAAAAGGGCTTGACCTCCCCGCCTGCCTTGAGGCCTCCTGGCAGCTGCGAAGCAAACGCCTCTGCCTCCACAGAGTTTGTGCGAGTGGTGACCAACGCTTATTTTTCCTTTCTTAGATCCAAACCTCCCTGCTTGATAGCTGCTTTCTGGATCATGGGCTCAGGCGCAGTCTTCTCCCCGGGCCCTGCAGTGGCCATCCCACTACGTGTTACCACATTCATGCTTGGATCCTTGTCTCACAGTTCAGCCTTAACCCTCTGCACATTCTACGTAGGTGTTGGTTGCTTCTCCTGTATCTTTGCTATCAAGATCGGACAGTCTTCAATCGCATGGTCCATTTGTCTGCAGTTGTGGCAGGATTTCCTTGTAGGATTGGGAAAGTCCCTGGAAAAGTGTCCTACTTCCCCACAATTATAACAGATTAGTTTCCCGCGTCCCCGACCCACGCTTCCACCTCTCCCACCTCCCCTGCCCCTGGCTAGGGAGCTCCCTGCACTCGTGAGGGATCTCGGCGAGGATGGATCCGACTGTACCCTATAGAGGTTCCCCTGATCGATCATCAAATCATATGTCCGAAATTTTTTTCATCGTGTCCTACCGACCAACAGAACCTGCACCATTGTTGCTTTACCTCTGGGACATACGCAGCAAGGCAGGGATAGTGGTTTGTATCGTGCAGCCCCGCAATGCGACAATCTTCACACCATAACGCCACCCCACTAAATCCTATAGCTTCCCTAGGGCGCAACGGACTAGTTCCCCCGACCTGAATATAGTCTGCTAATAGAGGGCAGTTATCCTTGGTGTGACCATTTGTCCTGCATCGTATGCACCATCTTTCGGGGCTAGCTTCCGCTCCTCGCTCCTTTCGTAGGTTCTAGATCTCCATGTGCATCACCTCCAATTGTCCTTGGATCTGTTGGACGCCCAGTTGAGCATCATCTCTCGGCACAGCTTCTAATTTCATAGCAACCTCCAAAGCTTTTTCCTACGATTCAAAAGTTTGATGACCCATAGGTACACGCAGGTGAGGCAGCAGCATAGCAATGAACCTTTCCATGTGCTGCTTGTCATCATACTGGAACCCTCCTTCTCTAATTACCTTCTTTAGTCATTGATCGGCCTCCCACACAGACTCAGAGGGCCCCTGCTTGAAATATTTTAAATCAACCACTATTTGGGAGTAGGACTTGGGCTTCTTGAATTGCTACTTCAAGGCATTCTTAATCTCTTAAATGGTCGCGTTTGTATGCTAGCCAATATATCCCATGTACCTGTCCAAAGCTCTTCCTTCGAAGGCCAAGGACAGTTGTGCCCTCTTCACCATATCACTAGCTACATTTTGTGCAGTCCAGGTCGATCCTGCGGCAAACCAGAATTGATACATGTCTTCATCCCCCACACCCTTAAAGGTAGGAAACTTCATGTGCGCAGCCATGTCACCTCTCGGTGGTGGCAGAGGTGTAGGTGAGTTCTTACCCTTATGATGATTGGAAAGTGGTGTGGCCGGAGGGCTCTGCGTTGTTTCGTCTCTTACTGGAATGTAGACATATCTGTCTACTTCTTGGTTGGTTTGATAGTATTTTCCGCTTCGTGACGTACTCTCGTCTATATCATAGGTCATTCATATAGTGTGGCTACACAGAATAATTTTTTCGCGCAGTAATATCTTGATCAGCAATGATAAGGTCTTCAGAAACTTGCCTAGGAAACCCTTGAAGAATATTCGCTCTGCTCCCAAGTAGGAGATGAACTGATCGATGGAAAACTCTGTTACAAACCCTCCTAGTACATTGTCAACCGAGTGGTCCACCATGCGAGTGATGGTGTTATCAGTCTTTTCTAACTATTGGATCAATTCAGGGGTCCACTACGTAACCCTCTCGTCCTTCCAACACTACTGAAATTTGACCAACCTTGCGAGCCACTCCTAGAGCTCGATCGCAATTGTTACAAATAAGATCTCGCAGATCTCTGTGAAAATATACTTATTCTTCCACTCTTCGGCAGTCAACTTCGTACTGCGGTTTTCTTTTACTGTGAATTCCTGAACTTGTTGTTCAAACCATTCATTGATTTCTTTTCTTTTAGGTTTCCAATACGGCCTTGGAATTACCTGATCCATCTCTCAAAATTCTCCCAGTCCTAGCAATGAAACCATTTGTTGGCTCGAGGGGGTCCTGACCCAGGTTTGGAGGTTAAGGTTTGCCAACAAAACCTTATACTACTGGCCCTCTCGATAGTGACCTGTTTGTGCAGGCCAAAGTCTCACCCAAAGCAATATGGGAGGGTGCTCGAACCTAGTTTCCGTACCTTGGGAGAGGGTAGGTAAGTCAGGAAGAGCTGCGTTCAACATTAAAATTACCAGATTGGATATCCCAGAACTCAGATCTAAAGATCCCTTCGCATCCACGTGTGTAATACCAATTATAATCACAGCAATCAACAGATCATAATTTCATAGAACAATAACGCGACTAAAATATATATTCTTGGATAAAATATAACAGATAGATGTCAACGCAGCATAAGAAAATAACATAGTACGTTCGCAGCTTAACACAGAACCATGCATAACATAACAGATATCTGAGATTTGTATCAACAACCTTCCGCTTTCATTAGTCCTTCAGATCCTTTTACAATACCCAAAACCCAACCTGCGCACACAGCAAGACTGAGGATCTCCTCGCACACAGGCATCAGGAGTCCTTTCCCTGATAACCCAAACAGATCTACTAATTCACAGTTCGCATCAATCTTAATCCTCCCCCTTTCTTGACTCAAAATGTCATTCTATTTATAACAATCTATCCTAATCTTTCCTGTGGTCCACAAACCATGGTTTATGAACTCTAGGTCTATCCTTTGACCCATTACAATGCTTTTGGGGCTTTGACCCACCCCAAAACCCCTGCGCTAGACTAAAATATGAAAAACCATATAAAAATATCCAAAATTGTCCCAATTTGCAACCTTTGGAGGACCCTGTTCCAACATCACTCATTGTGAATTAAATCATATTTAATTCAATATACCTATCTCTAGCTCATCACTCATTTAGAACTACTTAAACTTATTTTAACTCAATTAATTGTGTTAACTAATTAAAACTCATACATAATTGTAATTGGACCCCCTTAAATCGTGGAATCAACTCTACATGCCTCCTCTCTTGCCCTCAACTCTAATTTCCTAAGCTAACTCAGTCATTCTGACTTAGTTAACTAATACAGGTTGTCATGAGATGAAATTACAATTTCTCTTCCTATTTAATTAAGGGAAAATTAAATCAAAAGCCCCCTTGGGGTGCCATTTCAACACTCCCTCTCAACAAGAAATGGATTATCTGCTAACCCGATCATTTCTCTACAGTATATTAATTTGCTTCTTGCCAGCGCCTTCATCAAGATATTTGCATCCTCATCCTCCATGGGAATGTACTCTTATGACATAATCCTCATCTGAACACAATATTTGAGATGGTGATATCAGATATCAATATGCTTGGACCTATCATGGAATACTATATTAACCAAGAGCTTGATGCAACTATGGTTATCACAATGTATCACCATTGGATCCATCTATTGACCAAACAAACCAACAAGTATCTTCCTCATCCAGATGGCCTCGCATGTTTCCTGACTGGTTGTCATGTACTATTCCTTCGTTGAACTGAGTGCAACTAATAATTGTATCCTCATGTACCAAGAAATTGTTGTTGACCTTCTATTGAAGATGCCTCTTGATGTGCTCTTCATGTTGGAGGGACTCCCTACCCAATATGCATCAGTGAAGTTTTGAAGCTTCACTCCCTATATCTGTTTGTACCATAATGCATACTTTGTAGTACCCCTAATGTATCTTAATGCATGCTTCCATGCCTTCCAAAATAGCTTGGTTGGCTTAATCATAGTTTGGCTCAGTTGGTTAACTATGTAGCATATGTCTTGTCATGTGTTCACCAAATACATGAGTGAACCCACAAGATGCCTGTAAATAGTAGCATCCACTACTTTTCCCAAAGTAGCATCCTCCTTCCTCCCATTTCCTGCAAGAGGAGATTCCATCGGTTTGCTACCCTCCATGTGGAACTTCCTCATAATCCACTTGGCATAATTTCCCTGAGATAAAAATATCTCCCCATCTCTTTGCCATATCTCCAATCCAAGGAAATAGTGCAAAAGCCCCATGTCCCTCATCTCAAATTCTCTTGCAAGATCATCTTTTCAAGACTTTATGAGTTTCTCGTCACCTATCAGTACCAGATCATCGACATAAAGTACAATAATCAAAATCTTACCATCAACCACAATATGATATAGCTCTACATCCACTTCACTCTTGGTGAAGCCCAACCTGGTGAAATAGATGTTGATCCGGGTGTAGAAAGCATGAGGTGCTTGCTTCAACCCATATAGTGCTCTCTTGAATCTACACACATGTAACTCCCTGTCTAAGGTCTCAAAACCTTATGGTTTCTCAATGTACACTTCTTCCTCAATAACTCCATTGAGAAAGCTTGTCTTTATATCCATCTGATGTATCTACCATCCCATCTATGTTGAGAGTGAAAGGATGGATATAATCGATGAGTACCTTGTGACTGGTCAAAAATTCTCATTATAGTCAATCCCTTCCACTTGAGAGAACCCTATGGCCACCAATCTGCCCTTGTGCTTCTTAAAACTCCCATCTACTACTTGCTTCACCTTGTAGACCAACCTGGATCCTACAACTGACTTCCCCACTAATCTTGGGACAATTTCCCATGCATTGTTTCTGATAATGGAGACATACTCCTCAACCATGGAATCAAATCATACCATATGTTTCACTTCTTCCTCAAAAGAGGATGGTTATGTCACAATACATTCGCTCATAAGAGTCATGTATTTAGTGTAACTCTCTGGGGACATTCTCTACCTATGTTGTGATATGGGTGCTCCCACATTCTCTCTCACGTATTTGATCAATCTGTTAGCCTCTTTGGTGTGGTTCCTTCCATCTATGTTAGATGGCTCTTCATAAGTGATTTATACCACTCTATGTTCCTCTGCTTGTGGTTGCTCCACATATTGAGGTTTATCCTTTGGAGCTAAGAGCTCCTCAACTTCATGCAACTCAAGCTCCATCTTAAGGTACATTCGCATGGCTTTCTCTTCATCGAATTTCAAATTTATTTTGACCACTGTCATCATGTGTGTTGGAAAATACACTCGATAGTTGTGGGGTGTATCAGTGTAACCCACAAATATCCCCAACTCTGTTGTTGGCTCTAGCTTCTTTCTGGCATCTTTGGTTACATGGAAATGAACAGATGAACCAAAATTTTAAAATACGATACATCCGGTCTCTTACCTGAAAAAACCTCCTCTGGTGTACTCATGCCAAGTATTTGATGTGGGCTACGGTTATACACAAATATTGTTGTATTGCATCCTTCTGCCAAGAGATGTAATGGTAGGCCCTGATCATGCAACATAGCTCGTGCTTCTCTCACAATCATTATGTTCTTTCTTTCTATAACCCCATTTTTTTGGGTTACGAAGTGCAATCAATTCTCTTCGAAATCCTTTTGAGGCACATAATTTCTTGAATTCGTTAGAGATATATTCTCCACCATTTTCGCTCCTTAGATCCTTCACCTTATTCCCTGTATCTTTCTCAACAAGTTCCTTGAACTCACAAAACATGGAGAACGTCTGTTCTTTCTTCTGCATGAAGAAAATACAACACTTTCTTGAAAAATCATCAATAAAAATCACATAATACATGTTCTTTTTTGTGGAAGCTATTGAGAACGACCCACACATGTTTGAGTGAACTCTCTCAAGGATTGTCGCTACTCAAATTTACTTATCTTGAAAAGTGGCCTTTGTATACTTCCCCACAGTACACCCTTTGCATGTGTCTCTTTGTGCAAGTGTACCCTTTGGAAGCCCCATAGAAATCTGTTGCATGATCCTCAAATCATTGTGGTGTAGATGGCCCAACCTCCTGTGCCATAACTCACTGATGTCTCAGCTCACCACCTTATTTTCTTTAGTGCTCAATGTTTTTCATTCATCTACATCAAGTTTCTAGACATTCTTGACTCAAACCCCAATATTTTTTACATGTATTGTAGTTTTGTGATGAAGGAATGCCTTTCCTTCACTGAAAATCACATCATAGCCACGATCTTCCAACATAGCAATAGAAACCAAATTCTTCTTTAAACCAAGTACATGCATGACATCTTTTAGTCTGAGGGGTTTACCTAAATCTCTCTGAAAGGTAACTTTACCAATACTGGTAGCATTATACCTCTCGTCGTCACCCATTTAGATGTGCATATGGAGATCCTTCTCGTCCAAGCTACGGAAGAATTATTTGTTTTCGGTCATGTGGAATGATGCTCCAATATCCAAGTACCACACACAACCCATTATCGATGACACCGTGCATGCAATGGGGGTGAAGTCCAACTCAAACTTTGAATCCAATTCTTCACCTGTTGCTCCTTCTGAGGCCTTCTTGTTGTTCTTCTTTTGTGGAAAATGTGTGGCATAGTGTTCATGATCATGATAGTTAAAACATTTCACCTTTGAAAAGTATTACTTCTTTCCTGCCTTTTCAGCCACATATTTGGGATGGAATGCCTTCCCTTTTCTTTTCTTCTCATTTCCAGCCAAGGCATAGTTCTCCTCATCATCATTCTCTGGTGCTCCACCAAAAATATTATTGTACCAAGTCGGACCACAGTTGCTCCCACTTTTTTAGTTGCTCCCTCCCATTCACAGAGTCTTGGTAACTATGCCAGATCTTGGGAAGGCCTAAAAGTGCTAGGCTTACCAAATCATCATCACCAATAGTGATCAAAACACTTCCAAGCCCATCTCAACATTGAGGGAACTTGGTCAAGTACTTTTGGATCGTGTCGCCTTTCTCCATTTTGTTCTTTCTGAGCTTTATGTTAGCGTCAGCTTCCTGTGGTCACTGCTACTTTGAAACATATATTTCAAGGCCTTCCACATCTCATATATATTTTCCTTTCCATAGAGACTCGAGACAATATGATATCGAACTCCTCTAACAAGATCCTTATTTCCTTTGCCACATTCTTCTTCCATGCATCATGTTGTTGAGCATCTATTGTAGTGGGCTCGGGAATATCAATGTCAATGAATCCCTTTAGTTCGTTTTCCTCCAACACTGCCTCCATCATGTCCTTCCATGCAATATAATTTGAATTTCCCTCGAGTGCATATTCGAGTCTCAAGCTATTGAAAGACATCTTCATCAGCTGCTGGTACCAAAGAACGAATCTACAAATTTGAATGTGTTCAACACAAACTCAATTTCTTCTCTTCTATTGTGATTTATGGCGCTCTAATACCATGTAGAAATTATACCAATTGGTTTCAATTTGATCTCATGATGTACTAAAACAAGATATTGAATCAATTGCACAATCACATATAAGCTAAAGAAAGAAGTAAATCAATCTCACAACACAAGATGTGTCCAAGGAAAGCACACTTCCTAAAACCCCGCTATATGTATATTGTATAAATTCAAGGATCATGAAACAATACAGTGCTTTATTTCTCAAGAGAAACTCATGCACTCTACCAACTGTCTCACATTGATCTAGGAAAAATCGAACAATTACTTAGCCAATTCTCAGTCAGTGCTCAGCTTGCCTTGCTCATGCATTCCATGAGGAATTGTCACCTAATTAAATAGGAAAATCCATTGGTTTAATTGTGCGATCCTTCCTATGCCTCCATGTGACTCTATAATTGACCTCTACAATTTTCTAATTATACAACTAATAGTTATCATCCCTTTAACCTCAGTCTCAACTAGGCCTTCCTTAGAACTGACATGCAATAGCTATTTAGAGAAAATTATCAACTAATTGATTTGTCACTCATTGTGAAGTAAATCAGATTTAATTCACTGGACCTATCTCTATCTCATCACTCAGATAGAATTAGTTAAACTGATTTTAACTCAATTAATTGAGTTAACTAATTACAACCCATACATAACTGTAATTGAACCCCCTTAAATCATGGAATCAACTCTACATGCCTCCTCTTTAGCCCTTAACTTGAATTTCCTAAGCTAACTCAATGACTTTGACTTAGTTAACTAATACAAGTTGTCATGAGATTAAACTACAATTCTCTTCCAATTTAATTAAGGGAAAATTAAATCAAAAGTCCCCTTAGGGTGCCATTTCTTGTTTCCATTTCAATGCATGCAACCAAGGTGAGGTACTTAAGAAGTGAGGAAGGCTTCTGAGATGGATCTAGTACAAAGGAACCAGAAAAAATTTAAAAATAATAAAAATAATAATAATAAATAAATAAATTTTTAAAAAAAATGGAGCTAATGATATTGTGGTAGTGTATTCAGCGCATGGGCGGAGGAAATACACTTTTCTTAGTAGGGAGGTTGCTTACCTACATTAAATTCAGAGGTAAAAGTGGTTTTTCAAATGTTAGTGGAACAAGTTAAACATGTAATAAGCTAAGTTAAATGGAAACATACATGCTACATAAAAAATGAAACAAAAACAAAACAACATGCACAAGAAACACACTCAATAGATCAAACACACTAATAACTCAACAATGGAGAGATTTCTCCCTTTATTAGGTGTTGGTAGTAGTAGAAGATGGAATGCTAAATATATTCTTGTGGATCCTTCAAGCTACGGAGCTCCAGTATCCAAGACAAGGGGGTCTCTTCCCCTCATGTTTTTAGTAAGCCTCTCTTCCCTCTCAAAGGATGGTATATCGGCGAACATGTGGTGAACTCTTCTCTCTTGGATTGAGGTGTTGGATGGCCAACAACTGAATCCTTCCAATCCTCTTGTTGTTGGACAACACAAGATGGTTTGTTGATGAGCAAGTCTCCCATTTCTCTTCCCATGGCTCACTTTTATAAACCATTTTCAAATTTTCCCTCCCTCTCTTGGTCCAAGATGGATGGTGACACAAGAATGGGGGTATGATTCCTTTGTGTGCTGCACTAAAGCCTCAAGGTGGCTCAAAGGCAGTTGTACTTGGTTACGTTGAGTGAGAATATTTTTCCCCAAGTGTGCAAAGTGGTCCCAGATGGTGACATTCTACATCCCAAGGACCATGCGATTATCAAAGGGATAGCAGCACATTGCGCAGCTATCGAAGGAAAATTTGCAATGTGCATTCAGAGTCAGTGCTTCTTGTGCATGGTCCAAAACAATTTCCTTCTGACCTTAGGAAAATTTAAATTTTTAGCTCCTCTAATGTATTTCTTACCTATAAATCTTTATCTGTACCTTCTGCTTGGAATTTTCTAATGTCTTCTGCCTGTACGAGTTTCCAGTGTTAAAATTTCCCCCTTAATGTATGAGGTCTAGGAAGAACTATATAGCTAAAATACATTATAGTTTATTTTTATGCATAGTCCTTTTGAGAGAGAGAGAGTGTGTGTGTGTAACTTGCTTGAGAAATGAGGTTCGAGACCCCTTGCCATGAGTAAAATAGACATCATGCTCTATTGGAAACCTGCAAGAGATAGAATGAATCAAATATTTCTATGAGGTGGGGATGTCCCATGCTCTTGATGTTTTGACTAGTTAATCTTATCTGACAGATAGTGGTTATTTTTATGTCACTTTTTGGTAGTGACCTATTTTTGGTTGATGATGATGATTGTTGATGCCCTCAAGGGAATTTTTTTCTTTGAAAGAAGGTTGGATGTGGTGCCCACATGTATAATCTTGGTATGGCATGTTTGTTTAGAGCAAGTGTTCATTGTATGCATTAGTCTTTGACTGTTGGGGACCTTCCTGTGTAAGAATTACCGAAAGAGATGCTTATAAAGTCACAGGCCTTCTACAAATTCTGACAGAGTTGAATGGTTATGAAGTACGATACCATCTTGACATGAAATCTTATCTTGAATTCGAATTTAAAGAGGATCAATGACATCAATGGGAAATGATGATTCCCATAGTGCCATTCGAGGATGCCCCTATTGAGATGACGATTCATCCAAGGTATTACCTCCTTCTTGGAAAATGTTTTTTGTGGTCGACAAGAAGGAAGCATCAACCGACCAAGATGAGTACTGATGCAAGGGACCAAGGTTTCTGATGTAGTATGGCTTGGTGTGATAGGTTAACTTAGGCATGATGATGAAAAATGGCTATAACTGATGATGTTAGTTAAGTGGCCCAAGGTCGAAGCTGTGAATACGAGTGGTGGTAGTCATAACAATTTCTGGTGAGGAAATCCCTGGAGTCGGTAGGACATCCAGGGTGGGTGTATGGTTGCTATGAGTGTCATGGTGGGGTGTGGTAAATAATGCGTAGCTCAGACCAAGGGTGATTAGGGATTGGTGATAGGTGAGAAATGTGAATGGATGGGTGGCATTTCTCTCCTAAAAAATATTTTTACACTTTCCAAAAGAATATTGAATGGGTTTGGATGTACAAACACGGAGATGGGTGCCCCTATAAACATGAAAATAATTTGTCACTGTGGTGTGAGGAATGTGTTTCTTGAGGGTGGGGGCCCCATTATTTGGTCTCGGTGCGGGAGCGATGAAGCGGATGAAAAGTGTCATAGATGGGCTATGATGATGGGAGTGTGATAGGCCAAGTGCAAGCCATTTTTTATCTGCTTATGAGAATTGTAGCCTGGGAAAGGGGTTTTAACATGATATGGGTAAAACCTGACTTGATGTATGATGGATGAGTGAAAATGAAGTACTTCTCGGGCTTGGATTTTATGGTCATGGCTCCAGACCTTTGATGTATGGTTTACATGAGTGATGGATGCCATGGAGGGTAAGGCTCTACTGACCTGAGAGAATTTTTATCATGTGCAAGGTGGGGCGATGATAAACATGGTTGGGTGAATGAAACCTGTGGTTGATTTCTTTGGATAAATTATGTCAAGATATGCAAAGCTTTTTTAGGGAGCCTATCATGCTAGGGATAAAATGCTACCTGATCCTGTACCTTTTTTGGCTGGGTAATTTGGTGATTCAGCATGTTTCTAATACCTACAACAAATACCCCAAGTAAAAGCATATTTTTCATTCGAATGTATTTAAAATAAATTTGAATATAAAGCAATAAGAGAGGGCATACCTGTTGTGAATGAAAAAACGACTTTTTCTTAGGCATGGATTTATGGGGCCTAGTATTGAACATGATGAAGTGTTGATCACTGTATTTCTTGCAGTTTTGAAATTGGGATTTCTGAGCTGCAGTTATGGTCTATCGAATAATGAGAAAAGGGTGATATATGGGCCAATATGGCTCATTTCAACTCATTTGTGTGCTTTAAGAGTCTCAGGTCAGAGTTGAGCCCCTGCTCCTGAGCCTTTCTTACCGTTGTGGTCAACCTGAGTACCTAGGATTCTCGTCGTTAGTGTCAAGTAGGGCCCTAAACGTCTAGCTTTTCAATTTTGTCACTTTTTGTTAGGGGGTTCCATACACATATGGATTTCTACGGACTCAAACTTCTTTTTTCCTCGACCGCGTGGGGCTGACCCGCGCGGTCCTCGATTAGAAGGAAATATCCACATGAGGCCCTCGCGCCTGGTGAAGAATTTTTGTGATGATTCATGCATATGTATCTGATACATACACGCGATCATCGTGCCTGTTCTACACAGGTGCGGTGAGGTTTAAAAAAAAAATTTTAATTTTTTGGGTTTTAGTCGCTGACTTTTGGTTTTCCTTTGGTGACAAGATGTTGTGGTGTGAGAGAGACTGGATTGATCTTCAAGAAGCTACGGTCCAAGACCTCGGTGCTTGTGGGGTTTTGGCATAGTATAGGTTGCTCAAATTCTTAGAGAGAAACATACTGAGGTCACAGGATGGCCTACTTCGATATCAGGTCCGTTGTTAGAATGGGAGACAACGTGTTATGGTGTTGCGTCATAGAGACGTCTTCATCCAGCTGGAGACTGACACTTACTTCGTGACCGGTCTACTACCTCAGGGGGAGGCTCTTCCACATCCACTCTCGGCTGGGGGAGTGAACATCCCTCCTTGGGCTCAGGATCACTGTGGTCCTAGTTCGATTACACAGGGATGTGTCTGTATCATCTCTGTGACATATTTAGCTGAGAGGGGTGCCTTGGCGATGATAGTTCGCCTAATAGGTTTTTCATTGCCTAATAGGGCGTCAGGTCCACATATTGGAGTATTCTATCGGCTTTGGGTCAGTCACTTATATGACTAGGATTTTCGTGTCTATCAGGGCATGGTGACACAACTGGGCAAGGCCAAGAGGGGGACCGCAAAGGGCTTCACCTATGCAAGAATCCTCTATAGTATCATGTTTGAGAGGGTGGTTATGCTTAGGCCTTTTTTGGAAATGCCCTTGGGTCCTCCTAGGGATCCTAGGATGTAGAGGTGGGCACCCGTGATGCCCCGAGGTGGTGGAGGGGAGGTGGGTCGCTATTGGGATGCGACACTTGAGGCGTGATTCAAGTCGAACCCACATATGTTTTTGGACTACCCATACACGGCGATTGACTTCTGTGGGGACCCGGATATGGGTCTTCCTGTCGGTTATGCATGGGTCCCAGCACGTACGACCTTTGATTTTTTTCTACATTTTTTAGGGCTTTATCATGTATATATTTATATGTATTTTATGTTGACACTGATACTATTTTTTTTTCTCTTGCAGATGTGGGCTCAGCAGAGCGTCCTACTGCCCGCTTGGTGTGGCATCAACTTGTGAGGAGTCTTCCAAGTGGGCTTGTTCGTGCCCATATTGCGTGGGAAAGGAGGTGCTGGGGTCCCTCTTGTGGAGTGGGAAGGAGTGTTGCATCTTTCGAGGGGATAATGCTCTCCTTTTCCGCACCGAGAGACCGAGGCACGAGCAAAGGACAATTTATAATGTGTTAAGGCTGCTGAGGAGTAGTTGGCTACCGCTAACCTCAGGATGATGGCACAGTTGCCTCAAGCCGAGGTTGCCGACACTCACGCAGCCTGGTCTAGTCGACTACGGAGTCATTTAAAGAGTCTGACTGTGGGTATTCCGACCTGTGGATTTTTTGACGATTTGGATGATGTATGGCTCAAGACAAGCTGATGGCTCGAGAGGCACATCACCCAACTTTCCATCATGTGGAATCCTGCGCTTTGGTCGTTACATCTTTATCGGCATCAGGCACCGTGGGTCCCCAGGACCCACCAAGAGGGGCTTAGCCCTAGGGATATTTGTATTTCCATGGAAAGCACCCATTATGAGGATGCTTCCTTATTTTTATGACATGTAGATATATTTTGGATCGAAATTATGGTCGTGTGGACATGACTTGTATACTAGGACTCATATTTTTTGATGTATATATGTGAGATGTATTTTTTTTAACTCTTATGATGTGTCTATGGTTATTATTTTTACTTATGATGGATGTTATGTCCTATGATGGATATTTGTGTTTTATTCTTTGCTTATTTATGGATGATGGCTTATATGATGCATTCCGGTACTAAGATCTCATGCTGGCTGCGATTTTTTGTCTGGTTTTGATTTCTTGGTACATGTGTAAATGCAATATGATCAAAATGATGACTTAATCATCGTGCATGCAAGTAATTCCTAAATAGGTGTGAATCCCGTACTTCAAAAACTTGGGTTAACTGCGATACCACTAGTTGGGAATCAAGATAGACATGTAGACGGTGAATTCCCTAGTTGGAGGAATCGCTCAACAACCCGATGAATGCATCATATTCTACTTGATTATTGGTATTTTATCCAATACATACTCCGTTGGTGAGAAATGGTGACCGATCGGGATAGTATATGGCCCAGGTGACTGCTGCTAGATTTTGCGACCATCGTGAGGCTCCATCAACGAATCCAAAATAGTGGATGGGGGGACGATCCATCTGTGACACAAGAGAATTTTTTAGAACAAGTCCTCGATGATTGTGATCATATCAAAAATTTGTGTTACATGCATCTTATCTCTAAGGCTAAGACTTCCTGCCCTTATGGGTGATTTTTTTTGAGGTAGAGCCCATTGATGGGGTTAGGTAGGCATGTACCGTCCGGCTTTGACAGGATGTATGCTCCCTTGAGGAGGCAATGTTTTATGATGTAAGGACATTTCCATAATGTTTTGAACTTCCCAGGTCCTAAGGCCTCTTTTTCAACGTTGTAATGGAGGACTAACTCCCCCTTTGAAAATGAGCAAGGGGTGATGTTGTTGTCGAATGATGCTTTTACCCTTTCTTTATGTGCTTCATTATGTTGGAGCGACTCTCGTCGATTTTCTTCGACGAGTTCTAACTGTACCAACCATTTCTCTAAAGGCTGGGTATCATCGAGGAGTTCGATAACTGCGTGTAATTTGGGGATTTCACGTTCAATGGGAATCACGACCTCCACTCCGTACACTAGTTGGAAAGATGTGAATCCTGTAGAGGTTTTAACTACCATGCAATACGCCAACAGGGCTGAAAAAACCATATGGTGCCAATTTGTTTTATTGTTATTGACCATACGCTGTAACATTGTTTTGAGTACTTTGTTAACAACTTATACCTGCCCATTCGATTGGGGGTAATATGGTGACACAAATTCATGTGTGGATCCTAGGTGATGGGACAACTCTTGGAATAGTTTGTTTTCTAAATGCTTTCCATGATTGGAGATTAATTCCTTAGGCACACCGAATCGTGTGATGGTATGGTTGAAGAGAAATTGTGCTACTGTTTATGTCGTGTTGTCATATGTAGGCATGGCTTCTTCCCACTTGGTGAAATATTCATTGGCTACAATAATGTATTTGTGGTTCCCATACAACACAAGGTTGCAAATCATAAATTTGATTCCCTATTTGGAAAATGGATCTACTACAATGACCCAAAGGTGGGAGTGGGAGGTGCTCGCCTTGTGGGCGGCTGCCAGATCGCCGCACCATTTGATTACTTCGAATGCATGGAATAGGTGGGCCAAAAATAACCCATATGTAGGAATTTTTGGGAAATATCCATCCCTAAGAGGTGGTCGCCGCAAGCCCCACAATGGCAAATTTCTCATTTAGGGCTTTCTCAACTTGAGTCAGGCGCGAGGCATTGGCATAAAATAGTGTCAACACTCCGTTAGTATGAATCTTAATTCCAAGCGCATAAAAAAATACCACTTTATTAAGATAACAAATGAAATTCTTACCAAATAAATGACTGCTAATATCTTCAGATCTGCAGTTAGGTGATCAAGATAAATGCTGCAAAAATATAGATCTATGCATTAGAAGACATTAAATAGTAGAAAAAACAAGATTTACTCCATGCATCCAATAGACAAGACAAGAATATATCAAATGAATTTTGTATTAATGGCACCTAGGAGGAAAACACAAGAGGGTGTTCCCGGTTCTCCTCAATGGGATGGGTTCTTGTAAGTCCTCAGCACTTCAGATTTAGAATTCCTCTCTCTTGATGGTGTAGAAAACCCAGAAAAAAATGGAAAAGTATGGCTATGATGGTGGATCAATAGCCAGACCAAGAGTTGAGATCTAGAGTGATCTTTAGGCAACAAAAGGTGACAAATGAATGGGAAAACCCTTCTATTTATAACAAAATATTGAGTTATTCTAGATATTGGTGCATAATTAAAATATTATTAACCAAATCAAGATCCAACTTTTATGGAATATTTATTATATTTGTTGGAGGGAAAAGGAATTTGACTTGAGTCAAATCCCCTTATTTGTAAATAATAAATAAATAAATGATTTATTTATCATTTTAAGGATGTGATTAAGTCATAATAAATAAATAAATGATTTATTTATCATTTTAAGGATATGGTTGAGTAATAATAAAATAAATAATGATTTATTTAATTATTTAAGGGAGATTTAGTCATATTTAACAAAGAATATTATTTAAGTAATGTTTAAATAATTATTCTTAGAAAATAATAAGATAAATAATGATTTATCTCATTAATTTCCTTGTTTTGGGTTAAATATAACCAGGAATATTAATTAAACTACTGTTTAACTAATTATTCCTTGAGGAAAATTAAACAAATATGGATTTATTTAATGTTTCCCCATGGGGTTTCCTGTTTAGACCATAAATAGCTTAATAAAGGTGGTTTTACTAAGTTATTTTCATAGTGAATGCAATTATACTTGGGGTAAAATTGGTCTTACATGGTGTACTTGGGTCCATCTAATACCAATGGTTTAGATGACCAAAAAATGGTGTAACAGATTTCCCCCCACCATGCATGCGAGCGTTAGGAGCTAGGAGCTAATCGTATGACCGAAGTACGTTGTAAGAACACAATCACTAGACATCGAAGGGGAAGTCAAAGAGAGAGGAGTATAAGGTAGACCAAAGTGTTGAAAGAACTAGACCCTAAGGAGGTGACTTGCAGGTGCGACAAGTCTTTTTTATAAGTGAGTACTTGCTATAGGTGGCGGGGGAGGCATACCTATGCCCGCCGAGGCAATAGTACAAACAATAAGGCGTCTGGAAAACCACGGGACGAAATAATAAAGCATATGTTGGCATAAACATGAGCCAGATGAATAACATGATAATGAATCCCACATGCATATTGTGCCTGGGATAACAGCCAGGACTTTGTACAATAATATCTGAGTACATGAGATATGAAAACAACCCAGATGCCCCTGTAAACAGGAAAGGGCTCTGAAAATCTGACTGATATATGCAATCAAGAAGGTGTTGCAAGCGACTGCGGTTGGTATCATCAAATCTATGGAGCTGCATCGAAGGCTGAAGTGAAGAAGTCATCCAAGTATATGGGGGGCTACCTGTAGGGCCACCCCCTCATGAGGGTTGAGACATCTCACACACACCTGGGAATCATCGATATCAACTGCTGCATCACTGAACCATCAAGTATACGGATCTTGATCATGCTGAAGGGAGCTACAGCTGAGAACCAATCAAGTCAAAGGAAAATAAGGAGTCATGTTGCCTGATCCGGGGCATCGAATAATAGTGGAGGCTGGAACCAAGGTACACCGCCCTCTAGACCTGTCTTCTGGAATGAATGAGTTGATGTCGACAGAAGGAGGTCTGCCATAGGTGAGGCAATAAGGGATCCTCAACTAAGGGACGAGAGATAATAGTAGAGCGACTGACACCAATGATGATGATGAAATGGGGGGTACTGAGTAGCAAACGGATGACTTCCCTTGTTAGAGAATAAAGGGTATGAATGACCTAGCAACGACTGACACATCATCATGAGGGATAAGGGATAGTGGGACTGAAGGCCATAATGTGCAACACGAGAGAGGGACCAAGCAATGAAGGGTGGAGGACTATAGCGGGATGCAAAGGGACTCAGGATAGACTCCATGAAAGCAATGATGACTCAACTCGGATGCTCTAAACAAGGGTGACTCGATGGAGCTGCCACATAGGAAAAGGGTCCAATGGGGACCATAAAAGCATGAGTACAAGATGGTAACTCACAACGAAAGTCGACACGAGTGTGGAAAAGTATGGAGGCAACGTGGTGCCCCCGGTACGAGTGTTGCAAGTGAAGAAATTCGATTTTCAGGAAGGGTGAAGTGGTGCTTCTTGGGAAAATGTGTCCCGTTGAAGTATCAAATCACTAAAAACTAACAGATACCCATTTGAGGGCTCCGTGAGAGCTTTCCAACGGTGTGGAAAGTTTGGTAAATGGAACTACCAAGTTAGGTCGCAATAAAGCGAAAGA
Organism: Pinus albicaulis; assembly: GCA_034641835.2. Taxonomy (NCBI): domain Eukaryota; kingdom Viridiplantae; phylum Streptophyta; class Pinopsida; order Pinales; family Pinaceae; genus Pinus; species Pinus albicaulis. Next base: position 1,050 of record JAXQQM020084888.1, on the reverse strand, counting down.
AAAAAAGGGGTTTCTTTTTAATAAGCATTAGGGGAATTTTGAGGTCGAAATGGGCCTCCTAAGGAAATAATAAAATAATAGTTAAACCAATAAAACAATATTTATGAATTTTCAATTCACTTTTTGCACCACAATCCATGTAACCATAGTTAAATTCAATTCAAAAGTTGTACCAAACTAAAATTAATAAAAAAATTGTGTTGATGGGACTATAAATAAGAATGATCTTTTCAAGAAAAAGTCATTATCATTGAACAACTAATGCATTTGTCCTTTGTACTTAAATAACTTAAAATAAAATATAAATATAAATTTATAAATTATTAATTATATTATATGCTATTAATTAAAATTTATATTATTTAAATTGTATAATAACATGTAATTAATATACTATATAAAAATAATATAATATAATATAATAAATGTATAGGGATATTCATTGTTTCTTTCAAGAAATATGAAATGACAATAATATTATTTTATTCAAAAAGTGTGAAATGACATTTATTATGAGTACTTTACTTTATGACTTTAAAAGTACTTAGAGCACTACCATGGTTAACCATGAGTTTTTATCCACCATTAAGAATGTGACAAGTAAGTACCTTTAACTCAAGCAATGCCACCTCAACCATTAGGGATGATGTCATCCCCTAAAATGTGATTGGTTCTCATAAAGTGAATTTTGATTATACATTTTCCTTAGGAGGCCCATTTTAGACCTCAAAATTCCCTTAATGGCATTTTTCCTCCAAATTCATTCATTTTCATGTGGAGTTGTTGTGAATGTAGAGAGGAGAGAAGGCCCTAAATCTTGCGACGATCGTAAAGGCATAAACCGACTTACTTGGAACGAGATTTTTAGTCGCAGTAAGAGGCCTAACCTTACTCTTTCTTTTAGTGGATTAAAAGTTCAGATTAGGTCCCTATGGCTCAGGAACAGCCCCCTACTCCTCCTCACAGCCTGGTCGCACTTTTTGGGGCAAAAAGTGTGACCTGGTTAGCAAGTTTTGGGCAGAAAAGTGCGCCCTGTCCCAAGTTTGAGCC
>JAXQQM020092987.1:5000-10082 GCA_034641835.2 Pinus albicaulis | reverse complement strand
TTTTACAAATACTCGATGTGACTTGTTTGAAAAAATTCGAAATCATTAATACGGTCGTGGAGAGTAATCAATTTTCTATGCCCAAATCTATGATCGATATCAAATGCAATGATATCCTTCCTAAGAAATAGGCAGTTTGAATGGGTAGCTTTTACGAAAAGCACATTATGGATCTAGATAAAGAATAATTGCCCAAATTTGTCGTTGAAAAAGAAAAATAATTATAATTGAGAATGAAATTGATTAATCAATACTAGTTTTAGAATCAATATATAAAAGATAATCAATACATAAAAACAATTGAGTTAAGCTTAGTTGTACATGCAATAACTATGGATAATTAAAGTTAATTGAAGCTAAGTGTGCTTTATGTTTTTTTAATGTGCCACATGCACCACATGCAAGCATTAGAGTTAACTGACTAAATCCAAGTGCACATAGCATGTAAGCACTCGAGTTATCTAGCTAAAGGAAATTACACATCACATGTAAGCACTCGAGTTAACTAGCTAAATATAAGTGCACATCACAGCAATATCTAGAGTTTAACGAAAGATAATTAAGATTAACTATGTGCATGTACATCACTCGAGTTAACTAGCTAAAGACAAGTGCACATCGCATGCAATATCTTTGTAATGAAGCAGGCATACAATTGCAACATATAGTTCCTTACACTCCACAGCAAAATGGGGTGGCTGAAAGGAAGAATCGATCTTTGAAAGAGATGGAAAATTTCATGTTGCATGCAAGATATCTTTTGCCAAAATTGTGGGTTGAAGCTATCAATTGTGCCTCATACATCCAGAACAAATCTTCTCATAAATCTGTTACGGGAAAAACACCTTTTGAGGCTTGGACTGGCATGCAACCTAAAGTCAGTCATTTCTGCATTTTCGGATATTGAGCATGGGCCTGCATTCCTATAGAGAAGAGAAAGGCTTTGGAGCCTCAAAGTGAAGCATGCGTGTTTGTTGGATATTCTGATGAAGTCAAAGGGTACATATTGCTTGATATCAACATTCAAGAGCTCTTTATTGAAAGGTGTGTAAAGTTTGACGAAGATATTTTGCATGCACCAGTAGATGAACTTGTTACCAAGTTTCCATCACCAGTCATTGATGAGTATGCAGATGAAAATTTAAATCAAAATTCTGATGAAGATGAGCCTTTGCCTATGAAACCTGTTGTATCACCAGTTGTTGAACATCGAGATCATACTTCCTCATGTAGTTCGGAAGATTCTCGACCACCTTCGACACAAAATGGCGTAGCATGAGTGATCTCCTTGATGATCCTGCCTCTATACCTCAGTTTGAGTAAGATCCACAAACACTCTATAGAGCAATGGAGCCATGCATGCTTATATGATGCATGCATCTGATCCATAGACTTATGCAGAAGCAATTGGGCATCTTGAATGGGAAGCAAAAATGGATGGGGAATATAACTCTCTCATTGAGAACTAGACTTGGGATTTGGTTCCACTATCTTCCAATCATAAACTTGTGAGGTGCAAGTGGGTTTACTGGACCAAGAAAGCAACAAGTGGCAAACTTAGTTGATATAAGGCACAGTTGATAGCAAAAGGTTTTTAGCAGGTACATGGTGTTGACTATGATGAGACTTTTGCTCCAATGACAAAAATGGATTCCATTCGGCTAGCTCTCTTCATTGCAGCATCAAGAGGATGGGAGGTGCATCATATGGATGTGAAGAATTCATTTCTTCACGATGATCTCGAGGAGGAAATCTATATGGAGCGACCACAGGGATACATGCACAATTCATCTCTAGTTATTGCATGCGATCTATAAATGACAACACATATCTTGCTTTGCTCATTGAAAGCACAGTTAATAGACCCATGATATCACTATTGCCCCTTTACAAACAACATTTGAAAATTCAATGGTCAGAAATCCTTTGACCATCCCTTGCTTGCTATGTTGCTGCATATATCTGAAATTCAAGTGGCCAAATATCTCGTGCCAAATCCTACTTTCTTCATTTGCATCCACAAGTAGCAAAATAGGATCTGATTGAGGAACAAAATAAGAAATTGTGTACATATGAGATTGATCATTTACCTTGCCAGATGCAATATTAAAGTTGGTTTGCATGTCATAAATGCTCACAGAATCTAGGGTAAATTCCACTTTCCTTCTGGTACCTATGTGTGTCATCTGATACACCAAAAAAAGATTCACAGAAAGCCTTGGAATATGCAAGACATTCTCAAAACTTCCAGCTTTGAAATGAACTCTTCCTTGTCTAGTTTCTTCAACTGCAGAATTGTCCCCCATGAGAATAGAAGGTCCTGAGTATGCATGTAGAGAAGAAAAGTATTCCTTTTAAGAAGCCATATGATGTGAAGCTCCTGAATCGATGATCCATTCTTGCGGTGTAGAATGAATAGCAATCAAAGCATGCCCATTACCCCTTGTTTCTTATGGTTTTTCCTCTGTCTTCTTCTTGGCATTTTCTGGAATGTGATGACCAAGATTATTTCGCTGAAGAGCCTTTGGCATCAGATCAATAGTTTTCTGCATGCAAGAGGATTTAAGATGATAACCTCTATTACAATAAGGGAACTTGAAGTTTCCTTCGTTCCCTTCTTACCCTTGGAGCTGGAAGAATCATCTCGAGGTTTTGGATTTTCTCCCTTTCTTGGATCTGCATCTCTTTCCTTTCCTTTGCCTTTGTACCCCTAATTTGGTTTCGAGTTGGACTTTCCTTTCTCATGCATGGAAAGTGCATGTGCATTTGGAGACTTTAATGAACCCATTTTTATGAGCTTATCCTGCTCATGAATAAGAGACTCAATAAATGCGTCAACTTTGGGCATTTTCCATTTTTCTCCAGTTGCAAGTCTAACTGTATCAAATGTGGAAACGAAAATAGCATATTCAGGGCCTAATTTAGATAAAATAGAAAGGATCAATTGGCCTTCCTATTTTGATTTATTGATCCCGGAATCATGTAGTTGTAGAAGCAATGATTTAAATTTCGTAAATAAATCTTGAATTTTCTCAAAGCTATTTGGATCTAAGGAATTTAGCTCATTTTCGAGAATATGAGCCTGCATCTCATTAGGATTTCCAAATAAATTCTCCAAGGTTGTCCAAACCTCATTAAGGGTGTTGCATGTTTCCACATGGAAACATAATGATGGATATATGGGCAATAATAGAATACCAAAAGCCTCGTTCATCCTGTTGAAGTATTTGAATTTTTCAACGATAAAATTGGGTTCAGCTGCTGTATTCATAACTATTCGATACAAGCCTTTTCCTCTGAGGTGAAGCAAAATCTATAGCTTCCATTGGAATTAGTTATACAGAGTAAGAATCGCTAAATATGAGAACTCCATTTTTTTTGTACCTTGTAGCTGTAGCAACAATTGCAATAGTTCTCTAATATTTTGATCTGCAAATCAAATCTTCGAACAATTTCCAATTCTTTGCTTTTCAAACCTGCAAAAAATTGTTCATGCAACTGCTCCAAACCCTTGTAGCTCTGATACTATGTAAAATTATTAGAGCATAATATAGATCTAGCTAAATAATAATTGCACAAAATTTCCAAGTTGAAAAATAAAAACAATAGAATTGAAAATGAAATTGATTCATCAATACTAGTTTTAGAATCAATACATAAAAGCAGTTTAGTTAAGCTTAGTTGTACATGAAATAACTATGAATAATTAAAGCTAACTGAAGCTAAGTGTGCTTTATATTATGTTAATTTTCACATGCACCACATGTAAGCACTAGAGTAAACTAACTAAAGCCAAGTGCACATCGCATGTAAGCACTCGAGTTAACTAGCTAAGGACAAGTGAACATCACATGGAATATATAGAGTTGAACTAAATCTAATTAAGGCTAACTATGTGCATGTACAACACTCGAGTTAACTAGCTAAAGTCAAGTGCACATCACATGCAATATCTAGAGTTGAACTAAAGCTAATCTATGTGCATGTACACCAACATAGTGAAAGGATATTGAAACAACACATCCTCATTCAACTGCTCTGCTAAATCGATAAATCATTAAATAAAAACCAAAAAATCAAAATAGACTCCTTCGTTAGAAAAACCTTAACAACTATAAAAACGGTGCAGAATTTTGAATACAACAGCTCCAAATAGATTGCTTTGTGAGAAAAACCTTAACAACTATAAAAATGGTGTAGAATTTTGAATCCAACAAACAGATTACTTTGTGAGAAAAACTTTAACAACTAGATATGTTAAAGCTAATTACTCTGAGAGGAAGAGTTTGTTATATTTAGAGATTCAATTGTCTCAAGTGAGTGTTGAGTCAAGTCAAAGTTAAGTGATGAATGAATTTAGTGTGTGTTTGCATGTCAAGGTATTTTAGGTGAGTCATTAGTAGAAAATGTTTGTTTCATTGTAATCAAATTATCTGAATCAAATTTGTGTGATCAATAGAAGAGATGCAACTCCTATGTTTTGTGCATGTTAAATTGTGTTTCTTCGATCTGTCTTTCCAACATATTTGTATCAGAGCTAAGGCCATAGAGATCAGAGTGGAATTGGAAGTGAGAGAAACATTATTGAATCAAATAGGTAACCACATTGTTACCTATTTTTTTTTGGTAGCATAAAAAGCACCCGATTTTGAAAAGTGGTGATGCAGAATCACCTTTTTTTTTTTTTGAGCACATTTTTGACACTCTAATATTTTTATTTATGAAGTATGAATATTTGTTTTAAAATGTTAGTGATTTTCATGCTAATTTTGAAACGTATTGATGCAGCATCAACTTTTTTTTTAGAGCGGTGATTTTCATGCTAATTTTGAAACGTATTGATGCAGCATCAACCTTTTTTTTTAGAGTGGTGATTTTCATGTTGGTAATAAAACACAAAACTTATATAAAAATATATATATATAAAAACAATAAAAAACCAAGAAAAATGTTAAAAAAAACAAAATTAACTTGTAAAAATAAAAAATTTAAACAAAAATAAATAAATAAAACAAAAAAAACAAAAATATTAGAAAATTATATCAAAAGAAATGACAAAATTTGAAAAAACAAACACGTAAT
>JAXQQM020092987.1:0-2500 GCA_034641835.2 Pinus albicaulis | reverse complement strand
AAACCAAGTGCGTTCTGGAATACACTTTTTTTGTTTTTTGGGTGTTTTTTCATGTTTTTTGAGTCTTTTTGGGTTAGAGTTCCCGTTTTGAGGTCAGGTTACCTATTTCATCGATCACTGATGTTAAGATAGATCGAGATAGTAGTAATCTATGTGACATAAGAGAAAATATTTGTTTTTCTCACGATTTGATATATCACCCTACGAGTGGTATGCGGGTGTTATAATGCACTAAGCGCCAACAACCATCACCTCAAAGTGTTGAAGACCTTTGCAAAACTCGATCTCCTTAATTTAGCATCTTTAGCAATGACACGGTTTTTATATCATGAAAGGAGCGTTAGCATGCCATCATTTAACGTTCAAAAAACTCAGTCAGCATGGTTTCTAAACTTTCTTATCAAAGGGTTATAGTGCCATCAATAGTTCAATAATGCACTTCTTGAACCATATGAGGTTGAATATTCGTACGCAACCAAAAGGTTTACTATTTTTATTTAAAGGCCTTGAAGGATTTGAATGATACCAGTCGTTAAAAGATGTTTTGAAAGGGGTTTTAAAAGGGTTTAAAAATTTGCATGTTATGAAGGTTTAAAGAAGAATTATAAAAAGAAATAGGGGTTTTACTAGAAAGAAAATTTAGGGTTTTGAAAAATTCCACGAGTCGACAAAAATATTTTGGTGTTTTCTCAAGCATGATAGGTTTTTGGGTGAATATTGTGCCTAACAGGGGAGCATATTAAAATTTTTGTATTTTTTCGAGGGCAATATGGAAGATAGCCTAATGCAATAGGTAAGTAGCTTTCAGACAGATGAATGAAAGCAGCCATGGGTCACAAAGCACGACTGAAGAAGAATAAGAAAAGGGATGAAAAAGAACATGTAGGGATTTTTGTTGTGTTTAGAGTGGTTCAGGTCGTAGCTGAGGAAATAAGAAGTCTAGCAGAAGATACAGATGAAATCGAGGTTGATTGGTGTAGCGTGGATCTGCTACCACCTCCTATGTTTACTGATGCCATAGCTTTGAGCTTCATTCAAGAAGAAATGGATGAAACAATTATGTGCAAGGTAGCAAAAGCTACAAGTTTCAAGGAAGTAAAGAAGATCTTGAAAGAAGAATTTTGTGCAAGGGGAAGTGACATGTAGCAACAAGAAGTGTCAAAATTTGTTAAGTTAGCCAATCTAAGAGTAGATGAGCAAGACTCTGAGAGGACAATAGAGTTTGGAGAATCCCACTCAAAATTGGAAGATGGTTGTGAAGACTATAAAATTGAAACCCATTATGCAAGCATGCATATGGATGAAGAAGGCGCAACAAAGATTTAAAAGAGAGAAGTTTAAGCTCTGTATGTGAAGAAAAGCAAGATAATATCAATGACCAAGAACTCAACTGTAATGTGGATGGTGCAGATGATGGTGAAACCCATTATGCAAGCATGCATATGAATGAAGAAGATGCAACAGATATTGAAAAGAGAGAAGCTTAAGCCTATGTATGTGAAATAGAGCATGATCATACTAATCCTCAAGAACTCCACTGTAAGGTGGATGGTGCATAAGATAATGAGTCCCACTGTGATGAAACACATGTGGATGATGACTTCAAAGTGAGATGTGCATTGCTGAATCCAACTGCAACTGATGAATTTGGTAAAAGTGAAATTGTCAATGAAATTGACAATGAAGACATGCATGCTTGGATATTCCACCATAGGGTGGATGCACATTATGTTGATGATATGCGTGGTTTCTTTTTTGAAAAAAGGATTGATTGTGGTAATATGGTAAGCACCATGTTTGATGAAGCATTGAAGGTTGAATTTTCCTTCGTAACAACAACATATGAAGCAATTGGAACTACTCATGAAGCAATACATCATGTAGCAGCAACCGATGATCAAGAAAAGGATAAAGTGATTGAAGAGTTTTTGATGAGAATATCCACTAACAACATAACAATGGAAGACAACCTCCATGCAGTGGAAAAGAAGGTAGAGAAGGAAGCTCTCACTAAAGAGCACAATAAAGATGTTTTTCACATTATTTTTGAATATGCACGTCCACAAAATATCATGGGAGAAAAAGTTGAAATCATTGTTGTTAATAAGTTTGATGCATATTTGAAGCTTATTGAAGAATGGATTCAAAAGCCAATTGAACAAATTGATGCGAGTCTCAAAGCAACAACTGGGATAAAAGAATTGAATGAAATGGTGAATAATGATATTGAGTGTGCAGATTACAGGAAGAAAGTAGTAGTACTTGGTGATGAATGTCAAGAGAACGATATGAAAGCTTTTGAAAACATGAAAGAATGCATTAAAACCAATTTTCTAAAATGGATTCAAGAAGAGATAAGATTATGCTATCAAGAAATATGGCAGAAATAAAGTCAGGAATATGAAGCGCAAGAAGCAGAGGAAAGAGGAAAGTTTGAAGATGTAATGTTGTGGTAACAATCCATGGTTTAATGAATATTTGAAGAGAATGGTGTAGAAGA
>JAXQQM020081094.1:0-26613 GCA_034641835.2 Pinus albicaulis | reverse complement strand
TATTATAGAAATGGATATGAGTAATCAAATAGTTGAATTTGCTTTGAAATATTATAGAAATGGAATGTGAGTTAGTTGACTTTGTTATTTCTGTATTAAATTTTCTAAAATATTTAAGAATTTTCATCAACATAAATTTATTAAAAAAAAATTGTAATATTGAAAAAAACAAGATTTATTATGAATTTTTTTCAGAGAAAAACAATGTGGAAAAAAAATAGTCAATGTGTAGATGAATACAAATAACATCTAATTATTTTTTTCAGAAAAAAAAATGATGTTTTTATTAATAAAACAATACATACTCCAATTTCATTTGCATACAGTCATGAATGCGTGATCATATCCAGATGAGACATAGTTCATAATCATAGTGAATGAACCTCCTATAGAAAGAAGGCACTTAACAAAATACAAATATATACATTCCTAACATGCGACCAATGAGCAAAAAAATTGACAGTCATTATCTTGCTAATACTATCATAAAACCAGTCCAAATAGAACCTTCATATTAATAATCCATCATAATAAAACAGTCCAGATGGGTCCTCAGTGTTGGTATTCTTGCCAAGAGAGGAATCGTGAGAGAAAAAGTGTATCATCCTGTAATCTAATATGCAATAAAATTGGAACCAGACAAAGAAAATTAACATAACCCTAAACCAAAACAACATACAAATTGAAAAATACAAGTAACAAAACTTTGACTGCAGCAGTTTATTCTGTGTTCAGCTGCCCATTCGACATGAAGTTTGTATCTTTAGATAGAAGATTGACAATTCATACTAGGCAGCCAGTGGATTATTTAATTGTGTAGAAGATTATTTTAATCTAATACCCATCTCAATTAATTGTCATGCAAAATGATGTGGCGCGAACAGGGTACGAATTTCAAAATATATAAAAACATTTATGGTTTCTGTCATTTTGATCGTATCATTTTAATAAAAAATGTTGGTGGTTATGGAATATTTTTTTAATTATTTTAGTGGACAAATCACCATTGTCAATTTGCCTATCAAATTCTAGTGGACAAATCACCATTGTCAATTTGCCTATCAATTTAGTGGACAAATCATCATTGGCAATTTGCTTATCAAATACCATCCCGAAGCAAAGACAGCTGTTCCTGGTCGCAAAGACAGCTGTAGGTCCAAGTGAGTTGTTGCATAGGCAAAAATGGGTTGTACAGGCGGAGCAGAGGAAGGAATACCCATGATGTTAAATTACAGTTAATGTCTGTTCAGGGTAATTGCAGCAACATGAATGTCTGTTCAGGGTAATTGCACTACTGGCTTCTCTGTAGCTTTAAAAGGACATGACAGTTCTTCTGCACATGGACTAATAACCTGGACTAATAGTGCTGCCAATTCTGGTTTTTTTTAGAGCACAAGGACAGAGCATGTTATCAACGGCCCAGCTACTACTACTGCACGGGTTCTATATCACTTTCAAAATTATGGAAATGGTCTCTATTGTTATTGTTGCCTTTGTTTGACGTTGATGAGTTTGGGACTTATTTATCCTCACACCATCTCACACTAATTGACAGAGTTGGATATGACTTCCCTTTTCAGCTTGGCCATCCTTATTTGGATTACAGACTCTTTAATATTATGGAAATAACAGATCACTTTGGAATATTTAGGAAATTTGGTAGATAGAAGTGAAGTTAACAAAATTTGGTTGATAGGTGTGAGTTAATTGTTTAATTTTGTTTATGGGCATTTTTATGTCTATTGCAAATTCAGTTAATATTTCAGAATCTGAGGGTCATAAGAGAGTTCAATTGTTTAAATCTGATGATTATATAAAAGTCAATTATTTAACTTTTCATGACAGTCAAATTCTTAAATATTCTCAAAATTTATCATAAATATAAATTATAAGTGTATAAAAGATCTAAAATATTTCAAAATCTGCAATAAAATTAAATTCAATAGATTAATTTGAAATCTTAATTAAATCTTAAATAAGTAACAAGAAATTTTAAAGTAAAAGGAATTGAATGCAAGGCAAAGGAATTGAATGCAGGGCAAGGAGTATTATAGCTGTAAACTTGCTGGATTCAAGAGTGGTGTGTACATCGAGTATTATAGGTGTAAACTTGCTGGATTCAAAAGTGGTGTGTCCATCATTTATTTGTTTACTGTTATATAATGCGTTTGATCTGTGGTCATTCGTGGACACTTGATATTCTGAATTCCACTAATTATACCAACCAGTTTCTCTGCAGGTGTAGATGGAGGGCATCATCTTATTCAGGGCACACGAAAAACAAATTTATATTTCAATGATTTTAGAGAAATGTTTCTTTACTTCAGAACAATGAGATTTCTCATGGCAAGTGTTGTAGCAACCAACGGGTGCTATATTCTCTTATGTCAACTTCGGTTGGCAACGAAAATACATGCACCATTTGTTTTAGTGTCCAGTGAACATTTTTCTTTGTTTTTTTCTTATTTAAATTATATTTCTAAATATTTTAAATAATAAAAAAATTACAATTTCTTTATAATTGTATAGCAAGATTTCTGTTTAAAAAAAAATCAAAACATAAAATAATTAAAAGACATCTATCAAATGATTTAGTATTGTATGCTATACACAATTTACTTCATGAACTTGGAGCATAATATTATAGTCATCACTTTGTTCAATCAACTAACCTTAACAAAGTATAAGTTAACTCCATATCCTTTCAACATCTTTGATTCTTGATTACTAAAGAATAGAAGACGACAATTAACTCCATATCCTTTCAACATCTTTGGTTCTTTATCAAAAGAATAGAAGAATCACAAAAGAATAGAAGAAGACTCTACAAGACTATGTTATATAAGGTTTAGATTGTTTTGCTAGAAATGACTGATTAACAACAACATGCCAACAAACCGGTTGAAGTATCTGTCATATTAAAAGGTTTATAGCATGTTTTGAATGTGGATATAAGAATTCTTTTCAAGCCTGGTAGATTTTGCATGTAATACAACTACTTGCAGGATTCAAGGTCACTGAGATTGGAAAAGAAAGTATAAAAAGTTGAGGTCGAGGTCACTAAGATGGGCCAAGAAAGTATAAAAGTTGAAGTCAAGGTCTTCGAGATTCTCAAAGAAAGTAAAAACTGATGTTGGTTATTTTAGGAAATTAGGAATGTTGTAGTCTAACTCTTCTATGTTTTGATCTTTTTTTAGCATATTTTTTGGTTAATTTTGTCCAAAATTGGATAGAGATTTGTTGGAATCACAACTTTAAGTTGTGAAATATGTATAATCCAAGTGTTCCAAGGGTTTTTTAGAGTGTTGAATCAATTTATGCATTCAAGAAAACATTTTAAACAACAAAAAAAAAATATGTTTCTAGCCAAAAATTGTATTGTTGAATTTCAACCAATAAAGCCAAGTTGTAAAATAGTTAGATTGTACCACCATGATCTAGAATTATCATAGACTCTATGATACATGACATGATTTTATAATTTCATAACATGATTACGAACTATGTAGAAATTTCAAAGTAAGCTGACTTATCGGAGTAACGTCATTAAGTAGTAACAATATACAAATGCTACATAATTAAATATGACATAATTAATATTGTGAACGATAACTGAACAAAAGGAAAAGGATGGAATCTAACTTTTAATTGAATAATATGTCAATTTGGCATGTGGATTACAATTTGGAGCCCTTTGTCTCTCCACAGTTCATACTATTTCAAACTAGCATGATCATGTTAACAAAGTTGACGGTTAGCTCTATTAGTTGAGTTCTTATTCGGAAGCACCTTTGCTATTGGGAGGTCACAGGTTCAATTCTCTCGACACCTTCGAGGTTAGGCTCCATATTTGAGCCAACTGGAAGTGATCCATTCAGGTGGTTTTTCCAGGAACAATATTCCATGCATGTAGCAAGTCATCAATCTCTCGTGACTATGAACCAAATAGAAGAAAAAAGTCATGATCATGTTAAAAATCAATACAAACAAGCATAACAAAAATAACTAGCACAAAAGGCCTTTAGCCATATTCAACCCATTGTAGTAATCTAAAGATATGAATTTATAGTACATCAATTGGACCATTGTAGATCTATAACTCACGGCTCATTAACAGATCATGACAACATCTCATTAAGGAACATCACTAAAGATAAGATTTACAACTTATATCTATGTAGTCTCAGACTTTGTGATTAACTAGGAACTCACAATCTAACATTCACCCACCAATTACAAGTTTAAATAATTATACCAATAACAATTGTTATCCTCAGCCTGAAACTATTGAACAAAGCTTTGATGAAAATATGCCTAAAAAACTGCCAAAATTTGGAAGTGAACAACTACTATCTATTTGGTTTTGAAAATCATCCATTCACTATAGTGTATTAATCATTTGATCAATTATGCGTTTTTTATTATGTAAGTTCCACTCAAGTGCTTTAATTTGATTTTGCAATTCATGGTTTTCCTCTCGCCGATCCTTGATTTCTTGAGACGTGTTTTGCAAATGTTTTCCGCTTTACTCATTTTTCTCTTACTCACTTGTCACACTCACTTGATTCTATATCACCTTAGGGTGTCGATATTACCGATCATGCACTCTAAAGTGAATTTGTACTTGACACCATGTTAATAGCTGACTCTAGCTATTAATGATCAATATTTGTATGTCATGCTTACTTTGAATGAGAAGGTTGTTTGGAAAATTAGATATGTATCACACTAGGCAACACAACTCTATCATTACTCGGGTGTAACTTCTTTATGGCCTACACTTTAATGCTCCTTCTATCCACAACTTATGGCAACTTAATCAAGTCTATAAAAGCCTTTAGAGACCTACCATACACCACTTGAAATGGACTTATGGAAATGGATCTTATTCATTGAATTGTTGTAAGTGAATTCAACTTGAGCTATAAAAAAATTCCATTGGCCCAGTTTGTCTCTAAACAAACTTCTCATCAAGTTTCCCAAACTTAGGTTAACCATCTCTTTCTAACCATCTTTTTGTAGATGACATATCGAACTGTACTACAACTTGGAACACATATTCTTCTAAAAGAGTCCTCCAAAAGTATCGACGAAATATAGTTTCTCTAACTAAAGTGATACTCTTAAGAAACCTATACGCAATCTTATAATTTTCTATAAAAACTAACATAACCACATGTGTAATGTTGATCATAATCAGCTCCCTATTAAAATTTTTGTATGCAATCGGGCTTAAACCTCTTAAATCCCCTCTGTCGGCCTCAAAAATCCTTTCTCTACATATCACTGTCGTCTCCTGCCTCTAAAACACATTATAAAAGGCCGCAAATTCCATGATTCTCATATGATCGGGCCCTAGCCCCTCTTGGCCAAGCCCCTGCACCTTTCCCTCCACGTGACCCACACCCGAGACCAAGCGTTTAAGCCCCGGGCGCTATATCGCAATTGGAGCCGTCAGGCGGGCGTTTCCCTTTGTAACACTGGAGAATTCCGATGCAATTGGTTTTTAATAACAAGTCCCGCGATGCATTATTCATCGTAGATCCGTTACCCCGATCCGATGGTTGAGCGCAAATCGCACTCCCGCTCCCAATCTCAATCGCAACTTTCGTTGCATTACCCCTTTGTTCCACTGCGATTGCGATTTCCCGATTGCAGTCTCTGCCGTTGATCTATGATATAATCTAACGGTCAGCGCTCGGTCACGCTCCCACTGCCGATCGCAATCGCAATTGTGAAATGTGTCACCCCTGTCCCTCCTCTGATTGCGACTGCCCGATTCAATCACAGCCGTTCGTCCATATGTGAAATCAATGGCCCAGATCTTATCGCATCAAGTTTGTCTCTCTTTCCCTTTTGCCCTCGGAACGAATCTCCACCGTTGATCCCCGGGTAAATCCAACGGCCATCGCTTCCCCTGTCCCAATCGCAATCGGAAACTTATATGGTGTGTTCCCCTTGCTCCTCCCGATTGTGATGCTCTGAGTCGATCCTGACCATCCGTTGGATCTGAGGATCTGACGGCTCGGATCTAATCACCCTCCACCACACTGGGTCCCACTATGTACTTTCATTTCATGCATTTCATAGCATTTTCTTCCATTCCCCGTGTATTTCCGATTTTAACCAAAGTTCCGCACTTACATCAAAGTTAATATTTCGTGTCCATTTCGTCCATTTTCATCAAGCCATCCCATTGGGCTGATCTCCACCGTCGATCTTTGTGTCTAGACCACGATCGAACGGTCCATGTGTATTCAACCGTCAAACCCTATTCGTTCGCTGTTAATACCATTTTGATGCATTTTCACCACTGTTTTAGCCAAAAGCACCATTCTATCACCACCGCGCTACCACTCTGCCCATCCTCCACAATCATCCACCTTCTTCTGTGCATGGGTTTTTTCACATAGTTGTGGGTTTTTGCAGGATACAGGAGGTGAAACACTGCCATAATTACACCGTAGTGATACAGCGGCAAGTTTTCACTGACAGAGGTATAAATAAAGTGGCAAAGAGTACCAGGCACGAAAATGAAGACCTTTGAGCCTCAAACCAAGTTTTTCAAGGCAAGCTACCAGGTCAAAGGCATCATAGACCACACAGAGGATACGGATGCGCAGAAATTAATATGTAGCAGGTTCTCTACATCAACAAAATGTTTTCTCCAAAGAAGGGACAGGGTGCCCGTACTGTTTTTAGTCTATGATGTGTTCCAGAGAAGATTTTCCGTCTTGATCACTGTCCGGAGCTACCAGAGCATTTGTTCCACCAATATGGTAGACTTTACCGTCATTCACTTCACTCTTTGGTTCGTTCACCAGAAGCACTCCACAGTAATGCAATCAGAGTACATCAGGACCATACTGAAGTAAATGGAAGCCAAAGAAGATCAATCTTTCGTCCAAAAAGTAGCAGGGTTTAATGCAGAGCATTAAAACAGAATGAGCTTCAGCCCTGTTTTTTCTTCTGAATTTTAATTCCGCCTTTAGTTTTCCACCTACCACCTCTCCTCCTCTCTCAACTATAAAAGCCATGAAGAAATGCATTGTAAAGGTTCCAGATTTTTATCAGAAAATTATGCAGTGAAAGGCTTTTTGTATACAGTTTGTTAAACTCTTGTATGAAGGTTCAGAGCCCATAGGGTTTCAGTAAGGAGGAGTTCTATATGTCAAAGAGGATTTTGGTCTTTGGTATTTCATAGTCTGTAACTCTCTTTTATATGCTATTTAATATATCATTTCATCTCCTCCATCCTTCTTGTATGATGTTTTGGAATGCGAGTGGTTCACTGATTTCTGGTAAGGATTCATCCTAGTTGATGCCCATACTTGGATCAGTCAAGCCCTTTAAATATGGCTCATGCATGATATTTTGTTCCATTATTCAGCTAACCACACTTCTGCTATATTAGTTGCTCTGGGAGGGTGCTTTTAAAATGTTATTATCAAGTATGGATTCTTAGATTGGTAAGCCCATGCATGGTGGTATTGTATATCTGGGTATCAGCTCAATGTTAACTAATATCTTCTCATTATTTCTTTCACTACATACACCTTCTGATAATTTATGTCTGTGAAGTATCTCTGAATCGGCCCGCTTTGTAGTAAACTGTCTCTGAATTGTCTGTTGCTTTTGTATTAGAGTTCTGCATCTTGCCTCTGCAGTATCTCCTTTCCTGTGTCAGTTTCTGAGAGTTTGGTCCCATTCTAAATTAATTTTCTTGTTTACAGGAGATAGCATGAGAGCTGAAGCTGACAATTTCATACATTACATTATATGCTCCTTGCTATGCTAAGATGTCCTAGGCACTGGTCTATCACAACTCTAGGTGGTCTCTAGGAGCTACAACATGTAACATCACTGGTCTTTTTGCAAAATATGAAATGTGTCATCTTAGAAAATATATCCACCATCACTAGCACTAAATCATAACTTTTTTGTGCCATAGGCAATCTCAAAATGAAATCTATGCTTATGTCTTCTTATGACTTTTCAAGTATTGGTAATGGAGTATATAACCTAGTGTTTTGGCTTCTCCCTTTGGACAATGGACAAATTTTATAGCATTCAACTGATTTCTTGACATGTTTATTGATATTGGACCAAAAATATCTCTCATACATCAATGCCTTGGTTTTATTGACTCCAAAATGCCCACCTAAACCATCACTATGTAGCTCTTGAATGAGTTTTAGCCTCAATGAACTTTATGGAATATGTAATTTATAATTTTTTAAGCAATAATTCCTCTTGGAATAAAGCTTCTAGTTTCTATTTTGGAATAAGGCTTCTAGAATTTTAGTCAACTGTACACCTTCAACATTAACCACACATTTCATTCTTATTATTGAAAATGAAATAAAGATACATATTTGTGTAATTATAATTAAAATATTAATTGTTTAAGATATTTTGTATAGATCTATTTTATATATCTTTGTCACCACAGTATGGTGAATATAGTTTACTTGTTGATTTAGGTCAAACATTATGCATCTCAGAGTATAAGTTTGGGATATTGTATAAAATAAATATATAAAATAATTAAATTTATAAATATTTTTATTTAGAAATTTAAAATAAAATGTTTAAAATTAGATAATAAAAATATATTCAATCTATAATAATTTATATGCTAGTAAAATTAAACCAAAATCCACACTACGTTATGATGGTACCGATATATTAATTTGAAAATTAATTACAATAACATATATATATATATATTACTTGCACGTAAGAACACCTCAGTTACGAGAAGGATGCTGGAATCTGGTCTCAAAATTGCATAGTGCCCTCTATTGTTGAGAATTAGAGAGCAATTTGTGGATTTCTATTTTCCCTCTTTTACAGTGTGCAGTGACCTAATGGTGAGATGGGCATTAAACATGGAAGGACTTTATTTTTGTGACATTATTCATGAGCTATGAGTTAGTAGAATATTTTAAAAATTGAATGAGATATAAGTAAATAGTTGAATTTGCTTATGATCTACATTAACCTGTGAAATTCACATAAACCTAGAAACTCAGTATTGAATTGAGCAGAAGCTGAATCCGAAGCTTATCTTCATATTTGAGACGGCTAAGGGCCCAAAAAATGGAGAGACAATCTGGAAAAATAGATGCCTTATATGGAATGATGCAGCGGATTATCTAATGATGCAAAAGATTATTTTAATTTAATAGACATCTGAATTGCCATGCAAAATGATGAGGCACCAGGATAACCGTAGGTCCAGGCGGGTTGTTGTCTACCCAAACTGGCTTGTACAGGAGGAGCAGAGGAAAGAATACCCATGATGGAAAATTACGGCTACGGTTAATGAAAGATTCAGCGATTGTAGTAACATGAATCTATGTCGGTCAAATAACAAGGTGTTTTGCTGGTCAAATATAGTAAAAAAAATATTGTTATTTTTCAACAATCTGTATTAAAATGATCGAAACCAGTATTAAAGTTGAGTTTAATTCAAATTTGATAGGTGTTTAAATTGTATGGGTTGTATATATGCACCATTAGATTTAAACAAGTAGATTATTCAACTGTAAGTGTAAGTATATATAGTTGGAGTTATCTACCAATGTAACAAAATAGTTTGGAAGACAATTTTTTTTTTCAGGAATCAGATTAAAAAAATTTCAAAAAATTAGGTAATTAGATTGTTTGAATTGCATTTTTGATAGTGGAAATGGATTCAGCACCATCAAAAACCCAAAATATTGAAATTTAATTACTGTAACCCAGATTTTCAAAAATCTTTACTTAATTTTTCATAATCTTACAAGAATTTTTAGATTATTATGTAATTTTTTTTTTTTAAGACTACTGCTATATAACTTGCTATATAACTTCTGCCCATCAACTGCTGCGCAGTCCAACAATAAGCCTATACAGTCCCTGCCCGTGCAAGAAGCTAAATAACCCTTGGCTTGAAATTCCTACCTATTCAAAGTAATTGCACAGCACAGTCGCTGTACTAGTTTCTGTGTAACAAACGGACACATGACAGTTCTTGTACATGGACTGGTTCAGATTCGCTGAGGGCGTGGAAGTGCTCTGTGCACATGGACAGATATGCAGTGGTGAGCAGGTAAGTTACTAATATCTGCTGTACATGGACGGATATGCAGTGATCGGCAAGTAAGTTACTAATATCACGATGGCCACATTTATTTGTCATTACGAGTAGTATCATAATGACAGTAGCAATTGTCAGACTTAATAAACCGGAGAATTCTGTGTTTTTTTATAGCACAAGGACAGAGTATGTTATCAACGGCCCTGCTACTACTGCACGGTTTCAATAACATTTTCAAAATGATGGAAGCGGTCTCTATTGTTATTATTGCATTTTTTTTTTTTTTGTTATGTTGATGAGATTAGGAGTTGAAAGCAGTAGTTTCCATTTATCCTCACACCATTTCCCACAAGGTTGTCCTAACTGACAGGGTCAGAGATGGCTCCCGTTTTCGGCTTGGGTATCTTCAGTTGGATTATAATAACTTTTTGAATATGATGCAAGCCTAGAGCCTGCTATACCCAGGATCTTCCATAACCATGTATATAAGAATGCATCTCAGCTTTTACCCAAATCAAAAAAAACTCAATCTACTGGCAAATTCACACCATCTCATTTCAACATGTGGAAGCTTTCCAATATATGGCTCAAAATCATTCAATATCATCTCATATATTATCAATCTCACATCCACTCACCTTCAAGCAATTTCATAACTTTTGAACCTTCAAACAATGTTCAAATGCCTCCTTAAACCATATCAATGCCAACATTCACTCATTCATTTCAGTTCCAACATTCAAGTGTGTTTATACACATCATTCAACTACATTCTGCATTCTCAATCCAATTTAGAAACTTCATGTCAATCCTTGTGCCAAATCTTGTACATGCTCATAAACATCATTCATATATGAATTCTTGCATTTAGGAATTGACTCAATGCACTGTAATTTCTCATGTTTACAAAAGTCATTGGCAATATAATAAACGGTTTGGACTTAGAGTTGCAATTTATATGTGCGCCCTTTACCAAGCTCAGATCTAAACAATAGAATCCAAATTTCATACCTTTTTATCCACCCATAACGCAGGTCCTTTGTAATACCAATCCACCCTCTGTAGTTGCTGTGGAACTACAATCTCAAATGCCAGCATTTGATCTTAAATCTTCTGGCGCTAAGGTAGTACATTCAAACATAAGAAATCGATGTTTAAAATCGATTTCACTCAAGATTCAATCATAACTCTGTCCGCTCTGAATTCTTCAACAGTCTCCAATTCCTTTGCTGTATTCCAAACCCAACAACTCTTTCAACTCTGTGTTGGATTTAAACAAATTCATCCGACCGCTTTTCACCAATCAGGAACGTAGATTTGCAAATCCTGAACCTGCAAATTGAATTCAAACACGATTTACACACAACAGCTCAATTAACATTCCATTAAACAATTCCGCCTTCCTGAAGTCGACTTTCCAAGTCTAATTTAGATCCGTTTGAACATCTACGTCTTGTATGCAAACCAATCACTCATTCAGCGCTAAGATCTTAAATAATGGGGATCGATTCACAATGAATCTGGCATTTAATAAGAGATTTCAATAATGGGGATCGATTCACAATGAATCTGGCATTTAATAAGAGATTTTATCCAACAGACTTAACCGATTTCCACTTATAATATCGATCCACTGTTTTGTTCACAATAGACAGAGCATAACAATGTATCAAATAAATTCTGCGCCTCTCTTGCCAGATCTTCTGCTCTGAGATTTATCATAAAACTATACAGATCAACATAAGAATTCAACCTGGATTTTGTTTCTGCTGAGTTGAATTCAAATCTGCGCTTTCAACCCAATGTAACAAAATACAATCCTGAAAGCTGTATTCATTCTGAAAATTAAGTTCTTATACTGGACTGCGCCCTTCATACAATCACACCATAATCCATTCAGATCTAAAATCCAGCTAATCGATTGTAACATTCTAGCAAACAGATGCTTGACCTTTATTAATCAAATCTTTGATCTATCACCCAATTCACAATATTCTATGGGTTTATAACTGTGATACCAGATATCCAATATCTAAAAATCGATTTCAGTGTTGCCTTTGAAGGTTAATCAACTAATATTGGTAATCCTTGCCTACAATGTTCCCATATTACAATTTATCTATGCGCCCACCATTATCATTCCACAGGAATTAATGCACTAATTAACCATCAAATACCAACAATTTCACTCTTAACACAGTAATTGACCCATACATGAATTGACCAAATTAAGGTGCATAACTCAAAAATCACACTTTCATAAAAATGAACATACTTACAAACTTTTCTTCTTGGCCAAATATTCAATGTTCTCGGCCCTTACAAATTGCCAGAGGCTTACAAACTTGGCTGTTCTTAATTACTCTTACCCTCACTCACTCACAATCTCAATGTATTTTCCTCTCAAAACCTCCTCCTATTTATACAATTTTTAAAAATGATCTAATTAAATGCTCAATCCCCTTAATATCTCAACATCACTAAAATATCTCAACATCCCTAAAAGATAGATTCTTATCCCTAAAACTTAGAAACTAATTCCAACTTAGGCTCCCTCATTAATTCTAAATAATCTAGAAACTAATTTCTCTCATATTTACAATTTCTCACAAATAATTAATTAATCACTCAAAATAATATTAATATTTACATGAAATTTAATATTTCTTTCAAAACATGAAACCCCCTAGCTTAGATAAAATACAAGGTGTTTTTCGGAGCTAATGCTCCTGCATCAGACTCCCCATGTAAGAAAATTCATGACCACCTGGTCATAAGTCTGGATAATTATTTCCTCCTGGATCCCAAATTTTATTTTGTAATCTTTCCTTGCTTGTCAATTGCTTTACTGCTGTTGTTATCTGCTGTTGTCTTCCAGGTTTCCATATTTTGTGTTGTAATGCTCCACTTGCTTTGCCTTTAAGATCTGCTACTGTCTTCCTCTTGTTGTCACTCCTTTTCTTTCTTGCTACTGTCTTTCTCTGAGGCATTTTCATCATTAACCTCCCTATCAACTCAATTTCTCTGTCCAGTATATCCTCTGTTTGCTGATTGTTTCCAGCATCTTCAATAAAACATGTTGCTCTAGCTGTCACTATGGATGTTGCTCCACATGTTGCGGCCTCCCAAACTTCCTGTCCCTCTGCAACATTCCTTTGCTCATCATCTGTAATTTCATCTGCAACTTTTTTCTCTGGTTCAAATGTCTCCAGCAAACATTTCAGCATTTCATCAACATGCTGCAAATTAACTCCAGCATAATCTCCATCTTCCCCTTCGACAATCTTCAGAAATTGTCCATCATTATCAAGTTTTGCAAACACTGTAGCTTCACCCTCAGTCACTGTAGCAGCTCCAAAATTTCGTACACCAGTCTTCTCTTGGCTATACAGACAAGCCAACTTTTCCTTGTCACCCATGGTAACAAGCCTCTGCTTATGAGACCTAATTGTCTCATCTTCTTTCTGCAACTGTTCACCTCCTTCCAAGACAATTCCAAATGATGGACTGTCTTCTACATCACCTGTAAACACAATCAAATTGTCAGTATCAAAATCACAAGACCCACTGGTCTCACTTGTCGATTCATTCACCAAGTTTCGTCTCTGCAGCTCCAAGTCTTCTTTAAGACTCAGCAAATCTTCACTAGTTTTCTCCTCAGCTTCCTCTGGCAACACTCCAGTATGCTGCTCTGAGTTACTTCCCGACTCCTCTCTCAGCACATCAGTATGCTGATTTGCATTCATCATGAGACTGTCAGCTAGTCTCGCCTTCTTACCATCATCTTCTTCATGACTGTCCTTCATGAAAACTTTCCTGCCTTGCTTCCTTAACAAATTATCCTGCACATAAGTCCTCTGTCTCTCCAATTCTCTTTTCTGAAGATCTATTTTCCTATACAACTCAACAATTTCATTAGGAGTAGAACTCGGAAACTTTACATAATTTTCCATACCTTCACCAGCTCTTAGCCAATCATCAGCTGGTCCTTCTCTCTCTGCACCAATATCTTGATTAGACTCCTTCGTCTTCATGCATTCCTCCTGAGATCTTGCCATCTCATCATCGATCTGAACAGCCTTCAGATTCAATTCTCTCTTTTGAACAAACTCTAAAGCTTGCTCATCTCCCTGTATTGTACCTGCAAACATACACAACTTATTAGTTTTAAAACCACAAGGCTTTTCAGTCTTGACTGCTTCCTCCAACACTTTTCTCTGAACAGATCTGCGTGTGGAATCTTCAAATTCCATCTCTGGCTCAAGAACTCTAAGTTCCCTTTTCAATAAGGCAATCACAATTTGCCTCAATCTCCTCTGCAATTGTCGCCAAATCACTCTCTTTCCCTTTAGTGGAAAGATCCAACCTCTATTCTGATTTTCCTGCTCTTGCAGCCATTCCTCTAGTACCTGCAATTGTACCTTCATTACTGCAATCTCTCTTTCTCGAACTTCTGCAGTCATCTCATCTCTGTGGCATTCTTCTGAACCTCTTCTCTGATCCTCCATGATCATCTTCTCCATGAGTTTCTCACTCACCATGAGTTGTTCTAGCCTCTACGACAGCAATCTCTTCTGCTGCCACTTACCTCACCAAGCTCTCCTCACTCAGTCTTTTGGTAAGTACTTGGTTCACTGCCTCTGGAACCTTTTGAGCACTTTCCTCTGCTCTCTCTCTGGGCTATCTCTTCAACTCACCTTCTTCTTCAGGACACTGCAATTGTCCTCTCTATTCAGCCTTTAGCTGAATGTCAGGTTCACTGCCATCATCTTATCTGCAACCATAAACTTCAATCACAAATTTCAAATCAGGAAACCATCTCACCTTTAAGATCTTGCATGATCTTGTCCTCCATTTGCTGCTGCAATCATGTTCACTTGCAATTGTGTATGCTCCATATCAGATTTAAAATCTGATCTTCATCATTCATCACACATTCAAAAATACATTTCAGTTCAAAAAACCTTCTTGTCCTCATTCAGAAAATAAACATTTTTCATTTCAACAGAGCCAAGCTCTGATACCAAAATTTGATGCAGGGCTAGAGCCTGCAATACCCAGGATCATCAATAACCATGTATATAAGAATGCACCTCAGCTTTTACCCAAATCAAAAACCTCAATCTACTGGCAAATTCACACCATCTCATTTCAACATGTGGAAGCTTTCCAATATATGGCTCAAAATCATTCAATATCATCTCATATATTACAATCTCACATCCACTCACCTTCAAGCAATTTCATAACTTTTGAACCTTCAAACAATGTTCAAATGCCTCCTTAAACCATATCAATGCCAACATTCACTCATTCATTTAATTACCAACATTCAAGTGTGTTTATACACATCATTCAGCTACATTCTGCATTCTCAATCCAATTTAGAGACTCCATTTCAATCCCAATGTCAAATCTTGTACATGCTCATCAACCCAATAAACATGACCAAAATTCAATGAAGCAATGGACCATGTTTTAATATTAATTTGACATTATTTTAAGCAATGAAATGCTTAGACTAATCCTTACTCAATGCGCCCTTTCAAACATACAGTCATTCAGATTTTGAAAATCTGTCTTCAATCTCTATTTAATACAACAGAAGACATTCTTACCACTTGCCAATCTGTAGTCGAATTCATCAATTGCTTTTCTGATTACTTGGATGCTTTCGCCTTGATATGCCCTTACTACCATACTACTCTGCGTTTCTGCAACAAATTGCCAGCGCTTAAACCTTTACTGCGCCCTCTTATTCAACGTTCTATCCATCAAAAAATCCTCCATGACAGCATTTTCGCTACCATACATCGACTTGTTCCATCACATCGCGTTCAGTTTTGTTCACACGCTTCTGCAAATAGGTTTTTTCTCCGACAACCAATTGAAATTTCACTTCAAATCCAAAGGCTAACAAATAAATCAATATCAGTCAAGCGTTACTTAACAATTGAAAGTACTCTCTCAGATTTCAACGATGTACATGGGTTTCAACATTCCTCATACCATTATTAATTCAATTCACAATTACCAGATTCAATTCAGGTTCCACATCTTACCAGATCGATTAGCCATAAATTGATTTACCAACACAGCAATTTGCCGCTGTTTCTCTGAACGCATGCCATTTACCTCTGAATTTATACAGCGTGCAATCTTTCTCCCATTTGCACTCGAGCCACCATCAATTTATATAAACAACGTTCAGTTAACAATTCAAACAATAAATTCATTCCGGAATTGTGAATATCATACCTTCTAGTGACAGCGTTCAGGATGAAAAATACAAACTTATGGATTCAATTTCAAATTGGAATAATCATTACAGCAAATAGGGGTTTTAAATCAACACTTTGTGCAACGCTCATTGATTTCTTCAATCGATTCCCATAGATTTACCACTCTATTTATAAACTCCACAGATTTATATTTGCTGGCGCTCCACACAATTTTCCTCCGCATTGATATCAATCAAAAACACAGATTGATATACAATATACAACATAATCTCTCTCCTGAATGTCAATTCCACAACTTCAATTAAATTTCCACTTTGAAGTTTCAACAAAAATGATTATCGATTTCCACAAATTGATGTCAGCAAGTCTTTTGCCACAGATTTATCATTTCACTTCTTTATTCTAGATTTCAATCATTCATAAAGACTGAGCTAAGGCGCAGGATTTAACTCTTAATCACAAATTTAACACTCTCAACCCATAACCAACATTCGAAAACTCCCTTATGAAGAATTTAACTATACATAAACCAGTCCATTAAGGCGCATAACTCAAAATCACACTTTCATAAAAAATTAACATACTTACAAACTGATCTTCTTGGCCAAATATTCAACGTTCTTGGCCCTTACAAATTGCCAGAGGCTTACAGCCTTGGCTATTCAAAACCAGCTCTCTACCACACTCTCACTCAAAATCTCAATGTCTTTTCCTCTCAAAACCCCTTCCTATTTATACAATTTTAAAAAATGATCTAATTAAATGTTCAATCCCCTTAATATCTCAACAAATCCCTAAATCTCTCAACATCCCTAAAAGATAGATTCTCATCCCTAAAACTTAGAAACTAATTCCAACTTAGGCTCCCTCATTAATTCTAAATAATCTAGAAAATAATTTCTCTCACATTTACAATTTCTCACAAATAATTAATTAATCACTCAAAATAATATTAATATTTACATGAATTTTAATATTTCTTCAAAACATGAAACCCCCTAGCTTAGATAAAATACAATGTGTTTTTCGGAGCTGATGCTCCTGCATCACTTATCAGCTCATAGGTGAGCCTTCACCTAGAGACTGCCTCATTGAGAATGGCCTGCATTGATCATTATTCATCAAGATTATATAGGTTTACATCTGCATAGGAGAGTTATTGCACACTGAGAAGTCTCCTCACACTTATCAGCTCATAGGTGAGCCTTCACCTAGAGACTGCCTCACTGAGAAGTCTCCTCAACCAAGTTGCGCCCTCACACGTTGTTGCACACATTGCTTGATACTCTGCTTCAGCTGAAGATAAGGATACAATATTATGCTTCTTGCTACTCCATGTAATGACCCCAGATCCAATGATAAATGCATAACCTATTATTGATCGTCTGTCATCTAGATTTCCAACCCAATCTGAATCTAAAAAACTTGTCAATCTAACATCAAACGAATTAGTATATTTAATACCAAATTCTAAGGTTCCTTGAAGATATCTTGAGATGCATTTTGCTTCCACCCAATGAATCTCAAGAGGCTTTGACATAAAATGGCTCAAAACACTGACCGCAAAAGCTAAATTAGGTCTAGTTGTACTTAGATAAATCAAACTCCCAACTAGTTGTCTGTAAAATGTTGCATCAACCTCCTTAGAACCATCATGATTCTTAAGTTTGAAATTATGTTGTAAATGCACTGAGGCATATTTTCACTGATACATTCTAAACTTTTTCAATAAGCTCCTGACATAATTTCCCTAAGAAAGAAAATTCTAGTCAGAATCCCTCCAGACTTCAAGACCCAACAGTAGCGTAACTCTCCAAGGTCTTTCATCTCAAAAACTTGTGACATATGCACTTTGATTTCTTTAATGAGCTCATCAACATTTCTTGTAATAATAAGATCATCTACATATAAATAAATCAAAACAATTTTCCCCTTTTCATCAAACACAATATACAAATTTGGGTAATTCTTGCTCCTCTTATAACCATGTTGTAAGAAAAATGAGTCAATTTTATCATACCATGACCTAGGTGCATGTTTTAATCCATACATTGCTTTCTTCAATCTAAATATTAAATGTTCCTACCCTTGTTGAACAAACCCTTCAGGTTGTGTTAAATACACCTCCTCTTTCAATTCACCATTTAAGAAAGTAGATTTCACATCTAGCTGGTGTATTTACACTATTGTTTCATGGCTAAGGCTATTAACATTTTAATGGTGTTTAACTTAGCTACAGGGGCGAAGGTTTATTCATAATCAATACCTTCTTTCTGAAAATATCCCTTAGCCACCAACTTAGCTTTATATTTATCTATACTACCATCTGATTTAAACTTAGGCTTGTATAACCATTTTCAACCTATGGTTTTCTTACCTTCGGGTAGTTCAACTAGATCCCAGGTTTTGTTTTTAAGTATTTACTTATATTCCTCTTCCATGGCTACCCTCCATTAATCATATTCACTTGCTTCTTTATAGTTTAAGGGCTCAACAACATTCAATATATTTGTCATGAGGGCATAGTCTTTATACTTCACAGGTAACTAAGTCTACCTACCTGATCTTATTAGTGTTGGATTGGCCTCAAATATGTTTTGATCATCCCTTAATGGGCTTGGACTCCTGACTTCATCTATATCATCTCATTCTTCCTTTTTCTACTGCTGTTGCTCATGATTGTCCCTTGTTTCATCACTTCCATCTTCCACCAGCAAAGGAATGTCCCATTCTTCATTGCCTTTACCACAGTTTCCATCATCAACATGCTCTTGTAATACTACATCTCTACTCGCAGACACTTTTTGAGTAGAAGGAATAAACAATTTATATGCTTTAAACTATGTACAATACACAACAAAAATGCATTTAATGGACTTTGAATCCAATTTCTTCCTATCCTCCTTTGGAACATGAGCAAAATCTTTCAAGCCAAAAACTCTTAAATGATTAACTATAGGCTTAAAACCTAATAAATCTTTGAATGGTGTTTTAATATCAAGGTTTTTTGTTGGACTTATATTCTTTAAATACACTACAGTATTTATTGCTTCTTCCCAAAAACCGTTACACGGGTTCTTACATTTTAACATGATACGTTCACACTCCACCAGGGTTCTACTCTTCCTCTCTACAACCCTATTTTGTTGAGGAGTGTGGGGTACTTTTAAATGTTGAAATATCCCATGGTCCTTGCAATATTTTATGAAGCCACTTTGCTTGTATTCTCCCCCTTGATCTGAGTGGAGAATTTTGATGAACTTACCTATTTTTTTTTCAACCATGCTCCTGAATTATTTAAAGTATTCAAAAGTATGACTCTTCTTTCTAAGAAAATATACCCAAGTAAATCTTGTGCAATCATAAAAAAATATTAAAAATAATATTCACCTCCTAATTACCTAGTCTGCATCGGCCCACATAAATCAGTGTGCATAAGCTCTAGTATATCTCTCTTCTTTCTATCTGAACTTGAGGGAAAATCATCCCTATGAATCTTCCCAAGGGCACATCCTTCACAATCAATATGATTTTTTCTTAAAACAAGGATACCATTCACCATACCTTTTTTCTGAAGTAGCAGTAGGTCATGAAAATTGACATGACCGAATCTTTGATGCCACAAATTCTCTGCAATCATAATTGTTGAATTCAAGGCTCGGTGTCGTTCACTTCTTACATTCAACGTGTAGATACCTCCAACTCGAATAGATGATGAAATTGGCTTCATATGATCCAGAAGATATTTAATAACACAATAATACTTAAAAAATTCTACCTTAAGGTTCTGATCTATTATCATAGAGACATAGATCATATTATTTTTAGTTCCTGATACATACATCACATTTTGAATATGCCTAATATTACCATCTGGTAATACCATAGGAATATTTCCATACCCCTTAATCTGGTAACCTTTGTCATCACCAAGGTAGATAATATCACCATTGTTGGTCTCTTTAAAATTTTCAAACCAATGTTTGCTACCTGTCATGTGGGTGGAAGCTCCAAAATCTACAAACTAAATTTGTGCTTCATAATTCTCGGCGGAGAGAACATAATCAAACATACAAATCTGAGATTATGATTTTGATACTCATCAACAAAGTGCTTTGCATGCTTCTTATGTCTATGTCAATTTTCATCAAACTTATTCTTATGGAAATTCCTAGCAATGTGACCAGATTTACCACAGTAAAAACATTTTATCCCTGAATCATTTGTGGTCGAAGACATAACTTGAGGTAGCTTTCTCTATGGTGAACCTACTCCTTTATGTCATGTGCTTAATCTTCCTTTGAAAGGATTTTTCTTTTTCATTAATGCAATATCTAAATTCTAGTATTTCAGAGTCATCCACCTCTCTTCCTCTTGGATCAAGATCCCTGTCATTTCTTCAAAATTGGGGGCTTTCTCCCTTGCATTCAAGCCTATATTAAACAACTAATAATTTTTAGTCATACCATTCATGGCAGTTGTGATGAGATCAATGTTTGATATTGTCTCCCCTATATCGGCCAACTTATTTTTTAGCTCCTTGATCCGAGAGATGAATGCAGTGACTGATTCACTCTCCTCTATTTTGATGGAGAGAATTTTGCTCTTCAAGAACAATAAACGATTTTTATTCTTTATCTCATACAAATCCTTGAGAGTTTTCCAGATATCATTTGCTGACTTACACTCTTTGATGTGAGGGATAATGTAGTCTTTCACTGAAAATTTCAACAACACTTTCACTTTTTTCTCCCTCTTCTACCAATCTTGAATTGTTGCAGTTGTTCCACCTTTGGCTGCAGTCGGCTTCAATTCATCCCCATTTTTAGTCGCCCACGCACTTTTCCCCTCAAGCGAAATCTACAATTTGAATTTCCAATTAGAATAATTGGACCCATTGAGCTTATTTCTCTCGTTCATGTACGCCTCTTCCATCTGATTATTCATGGTGACACGTTGATATATAGATCTTCCTCAAGATCCTCCACCTCCAACAACCAATACTTTTAATAATAATAAAAACATAGAGGGGTAATTTCACTTTGAATGAAAAAAAAGGGTGATTTACCAACAGTACAGTAGATCAAATGGTTGTTATATCGTTGAGGAGGAAGATCTAACACGAACCCACTCACTTTTTAACTTAGATCATGGTAATCTCAAGCATGTGGGTTTGAAATCTCCAGCAAGCACCAACAGGGAATCTATGGAGTTCGACCACAGTTGAACCCACCACTCTACTCAACCTCCCGTATGAACCACACTTCTATGCACCTACAAAGCTACCCTCTCGTTAACCCACCCCTCTTTTTAACACAACCCAGAACAATAATGTTATGTGCCTTCTAGCGTACATCCAAGAAATGTGTTCCCTCCTCAAACTATGTACCCCCACACAAATCCACCAGCAACGCTCCATTAAAGGTTGTGTTCAGCCCCACATCGACCCACACTGCCCAAAAAAACTAAATGCAGCCCCAAAGCTTCTACTAGTCAAAGTGTTACTGAGCCTATGCTATGAGCTCTCCCTCTGCAACCACTTCAGATGGTGATCTATCTTTGCTCACCTTAAGAAATTTTATATCCACTGCTATATGAGGCACCACATTGCCACTGTGGCCTTGATTCCATGCTTACTTACCCTCCTGCATGAAGGCCTTACTCCAGCAGATCGATATCGTGCCTTATCCACAGATCAAACGTTGCCCACTCTTCAAGGAGCACGCACCACAGGAATTTCACACAAAAAATGGCGATCTCACTCAAATAAAATGTGATCTCCTACAATTAGCTACACCACATAGCAGAAATATCGACCACTCCACTCTCATGAGGTGGCTCACCGCACCATACGCTCACTATTACTTCTACAATCCGGCCTCCACACAAAAACTATGGTCATGCAGTTAATCGACACCAATTTGATGCACATTCAACACTTAAGGGGGAACAAAGATAAAGGCCACACTAATACCCACTCATATATATTGGTTAGCACAATCAGTGCACCAAGTCTAATCTTCTCACCATACCAATCGACTCCAAAGTTCCTTGCTCAATTACTGATTTCAACATGCAAAGAACACACCCGGAATTGACAACTAACAGATCCAAGGGGCCAAGGAAAGTCGAGCATGAAGTTTGGTTTGAATTCACACTATGTGGACAAACAACACAACCGACAAACAGATTGTCTCAGTAGCCATGCCAAACACAATTACAAACCCAAGAATGGTCAAAACTCTAACACCATGTAGTCATTCTAGATAGTTTTTAGAATCATTTTCAATATTTACATTGACGCAAACAAAACAAGATTTCTTCCTTTTTTTTTGTGTTTTTATCTACTCTCTTAAGCTTGTAGATGCAGAAGATTTGAGCTTGTGTTATTTTTAATTTTTTACAGAATATTTATTTTTAATTAACAATGCGAGAGGTACCTCAAGGATATGAAATGGCTACAATGTTTCCTTTTATGGTCTCTATGTGTTCGCATTTTATCATTTCAATATCTCTTCTAACGCTTTCATATCGAAATTTGATGAAAACAAACAAAACACACGAAATAAGTTTGACAAATTCTAAGATTTAAAACAAAAAACGAATTTCCTCAAAGAGTAGTATTTATTTCTAGTTTTATTTTTAAAATATTAAATTGAATTATAAAAGTCCTTTATCATCCTCTTGCATTTAGTATTTATTTAGAATCATACACATTATATAACTATGGATTCTTTACCTATGTCGTTGTAAAGAAGACGTGAGAAATAAAGTACATTCAGTAATTGATAAATTTTCTTAGCATGGACTTCGTTCCTCCTCCTCCTCGTCGTTCGAAGCAGGGGAAGATGCAGGCTTGCCAGATGCTGAGCGGGCACCCTGCATGCTGAGAGTTTCCTTTCCAGACTTTTCCATGGTTCACCATTTATCGATAATGATCCCACTGCCATGAAAAGTAAACCGTGCCCATGCCCCTCTCTGTCTTTTTCTTTGCAATGTAGTCTCCATCTGAAGTGTACTCATGGTGTTATATATGTGTGGTAGATAGTGTTTAATATGGTGGTTACTTACCTAAAAAAATTAAAAATACCATAAGCTAATGAAATTAGAACACAATGATGACTTTCTGGCCCATCCAAAATTCACCATTCTTATGGGTAATTGTATTCAAGGTCAAAAGAATAACATCATAGAGGTTACAGCCTTCAAGTTGCATCTCTAAGGGAAGACGGTCATTTTATTGCGGCTAATTATTCCTATAGTTGGTCTATTGGAGGACATAGGGTCGAGCCCCGATTCCCCTCAATAGAAATCTGCTCAGGTAAGGTCCTATGCCAGGCAACCCAGGCTTGATCAACCCATCTTTGAATGATGGCTCAATCCATCCATGTGCTTATACATAACTCATTATCCAAAAATGAGAAAAATTACACTCGCGTTCGTGGGGACTTGTTGATTTGCAACAAATCTTGTTTATATTGTAATTGAAAAAAGAGAATATCATCCATAAATTTTATTATCCATTTCAATTTACTTCTAAAGCTTATACTCTACTCCAAATAACATTTTTTTTTCACAAAAAAAAAATTGTTGTAACAATGTCTCGAAAAGAATACTGTTCTTTTTTAATATTATTTTATTTATTATTATACCTACTTGGTATTATGCATTCAATTTTACATTTGATTATGTATTAATTTGTCTTTGACTAAAAATTTATGTCTTTTGTCCATAGTTTAACATTGGGAATTCATATTTTTTCGCACATTTCTTCATTTGGTCTAATTTGGCAAAGGATTTTTTTGGGCTTAAGGACTCTTTTTGGCTTAACATTCAAAGCACATTTCTTGGAGGTATGTGATACATTTTTTGGATGTTTTTTGAGCTTCATTTTTTTTAAGGTATTTTGTTCTTAGAGGTTTTGGCCTTAATTTTCAAAGGACATTTTTTTGGATGTATTTTGTTTTTAGAGGTTTTTTGGGCTTAATTTCGAAAGGACTCTTTTTAGGTATTTTTTAAAGTGATATTTTTTTAGAGGCTTTCTAGGCTTAATTTTCAAAGAAAATTTTTTGGAGGTATTTTTTAAAATGGCATTTTTTAAGAAGTTGGGCTTAATTTTCAATGGACATTTTCTAAAGGTAATTTTTGAAGTGACATTTTTTAGAGTACGTGTTTTGGGTTGAAGTAAATATTTTATAATGATTTATTTAAATGAGTTTTTGTCTAACTTTTTAAATGAAATTTTTTTACAGGACTTGGAATGAAATATTTTGAGCTTCATTTCATTTTTATAAGACATTTTTTTCTCGTATTTTTTAAAGTAATTTCTTTGGATTGAAGTACGTATTTCTTGCAAAAAATTTTAAATGAGTTTTTTTTTTTTAAATTAAATCTTTTGTGATGTTTTTTTTAAATGAGTTTTTGTCTAAATTTTTGAAGGAAAATTTTTGAACTTCATACTCAATTATCATGGGAAATCAAAGGAATTGCAAGAGAAAATATGATCGAACAAGAGACCTTGAGGAACATAGAGAACATGGGAGAGAATCTCGCAAAAAAAACAGAGAATAATGCTCAAATATTGAAAGGGAAAATCAATGTCAACTAGAAGTTGAAGTAGGGATGTAAATGTAAATATTATAAATTTGATATTTAAAATTTTCCTAGCTGAAATTGTGAAGCTTAATTTTTATTTGATGAACTAATTTGAAAATTATTTTGCAATGCAAACAAAGAGAGATATTCGTCAAAACATTGATGACGAGATACAAAATTTTAAAAGAGAAAGTGAAAGAGATATTGAACCAATGATTGAAGATGGTGAAAATGTTGAAAGAAATTCAAGTGAAGAAATTGAATCACCAAGTATATATATATATATATATATATATATGTTGAACACATGCACATATTATTGAAATTATACATATTTCTTAATTAGGTTATTTATTGAATATGTAAAATTATTATGTACTATTATTTCTAATATGTACAGATGAAATCAATATCAGTGATGAGATGTTAGAAAATGTTGGCACTCACACATATGGAGATCAAAAAGTTGATCATATTATACGATATCGTGTTAATTGAATTTTTTATTCGTACTTCATAAAGGAAAATGTAGCAGTTCAAGCCCAAATGTTGAAAGTTTTCCTATCATTAAGGAAATTAAAAGAAGCTACGACTTTATTGGCAATTCGAAAATCAACAGAAGATAAAAAATGAAAGAAAATGTGATACAAAATATAAGTAGTGCTATAAATTCAATTAGAAGATGTAGACATAAAAATGTTTTAGTTGCACGTAGAGAAATACATATGGCAGTGGTTTCATCAAGTACTAAAGAGAATCGCTGGATAAAATCTATGGCACGAGCATTAGAAACCTCGTGAAAAACTTTACACAAAGATCGGAAATTTCGGTTGAAAATAGATGTAAATGATGAACTCGTTTGTTGGAGAGCTATTTGTAGGCAACCATATAATGATAGAATTGGAGAAAATGTTAGAAAAACAATATATAAATATTGGATGAAAAATTCACGTGTTTCGCCAAATGAAAGGGATGTGATGCCCAAAATAATAGCACGAAATCAATACGAAGTACATCGAAAACATTTCTTGGACACCACTCAAATAGAGTTTTTCAACAAGTTCAAAGAAGATAATCATGAAATTGATGTCTCAATCAATGCTTTTGTGCAAAAAACACCATGGTATGGAAAACCTATCACCATGCGCAACACTTGTTGTTGTCGTTGTCATGTGTAATTTTAGTTATATTATGACACATTCCTTAATTTTGGTAGAAAATTTTCGAAAGATTCACCTCCTCCTTCCACCATCCATGATTTCATATCTCAAATTCTACGTGGAAGAGAAAGCCATGAATTATTTTACGAAAAGAGATGTGTTGGTGTTAAAAAATGCGAAGATTATGGAAATTTGACTAAATTTCAAAACAAATATTGTACTGATATAAATGATCAACCATTGTCCAACATGAAAGTGAAATGGAAGAGATATGAATATATCCATACATCGATTCAAGGTTCAAGTAATACTACAAGTTCTAAAAGAATTGATTTACAAGAAGAAGAAATTTTTGTGATAGATTTTTGGAGAAAGTTTGACGTTGAAATTTATAAATACACCAAGCATTCCTATAGAGCTCGATGGAAGGACTTGATATTCAAAAATCCCGTGAATTTTTCCACTAGGGACCATTTTGTGAGTAATTGATTTTGGGTGAAATCGTGAAGTTGGGAAACACTTTTTGGCGGAC
>JAXQQM020092421.1:0-102557 GCA_034641835.2 Pinus albicaulis | reverse complement strand
ATTAATCTACAACACAACCCAATTAAAACGACTTCATTGTGCAATTCAAACCAAAACTCTCCATTCTCTGTTTTCATTCATTTTGAAATAGAAGACCGTGCACGAGGATGTTTTCAAGTTTACCTGTCTTTGAAATGATCCTCATGATTTTCTACTATGATCCTCTTGATTTTCCTTCTAGCTTAACTAAAGTCTCTGTGTCTCAATCAATGCCAATCTCATCAAAATCTTCACTCAATATTTTATCATTTACTCATTTAATCAACAGAAGATTTAATGTTGACTGATGGCAGAGTGTTTATGAGTGGTGTAAAAGTGTTTATGAGTGGTGTCAAAGACAAATCGTAAAGAAATGACAAGTTTTAAGACCTCAATAGAAGAACTCCTTTTATAACTCTCAGTTTGTTTAATAACCCCGAGATTTATTCAGGAGAATCATCAGTGTTTTAAACAACAAAATCTGATTTTGCTTATTACCTTATTCTTCACGGGATTTTGCCTCCTGATAGCATGGTTATTTGACATATTTGCCGGATTTGTTGGCTTGAAACTTTAGTCAATTCCCCTTATCGCTCTGTTCTTCTCACTGTATATTTCTTCTATTCTTCTCACAGCTTCTCCATTTTCTTCTCTCTTGTTTATTTGTTTCTCACGGAGTTTCAAAAATGGATGCATGTTTTGATTACATGCCTTCCTTCTCTCACTGAGCCTTCTAAAGGTGATGATGGTGAAAAACACAGTTTATATCAATTGCTTCAGGTCTTAGAAATGGCGGAGGTTCTCTCAACATTTTACATAGTGTTGTAATATGGCATTTGAATTTGTTTTGACCGTTCATCAACCACCGCTTGATCGGTGCATGCGTGGCTTACCCTTCACTGTCATGCTGACTATGGTGTACATTTCATCCTCTTCTTCACTTATTACGCAGACCCTTTCACGTTTTTCTTTCATGCTTTGCGTTGATGACTATGTCTGCTTCCATTCTCAATTGAAACACATCATACCCTATTGCATATTTGCCATCATATTTCTATTTCATTGCTTGTATTCACATCATTGTATGCTATCATTTCTTCATTCATCCACTGTTGTATGTATCACTGTCTCATCATAGTTTCATCCATATACATACATCATTGGCATTTTTTTTTCATAGCATCATACTTTAGGTTAGTTTATGTTTGCATTATGATTGCGCTCTTTGTTGTAGGTAAATCCTTTCTGTGGACATAGGTGATCACTTTAGCCCTAGGGTGGGTCTAGCAGCAAGAGGACATGTTAATCCTTGGATTCCTAGTTTATGAATGAAAATGAGTCGGGATAGACGACCTACCTTTGTTCCAACGCAGTTGTTGTAGCTGTGGCAACAGTCTCCTGATCTTCGTCCTGACACGTCACGATCCTTCAGTGGTAATACTCAGGTGCCTACACAAGGATCAGAGAACAATAACATCATACGAAAACATACTTGAATTCATAACTATTTAATTGGTAAAGGAGAACTAAAAGCATTGCACACAATTAAACATATCAAATGCAAGATGGGAACCAAAAGATCATTCATATATTAATTAGAAGAGAGAAATATTTTACAACCAAATAAGCCTTGACGTCGCAGCCTCCTTCAGCGGGTCCAGTCAAACGTGTCTCAAGCATTCGTCTGGGAATTGGACTTGGCGAGGCAATAAGTCTAGACTCTCTCACGACAATGGATTCCTCTCTGCTCTATCTCACACCAACTATTCAACTATTCAACCATTTCAGCTAGTTGCATCTATGTGAGAGAGATGTATTTATAGAAGAGGAGGAGGTGGTTTGGGATCCCTCATATAGAGGAAGGGAGGCCTTATCCTTTGGGAAGTTGCTCAAATGTAGTAAAAAAGAAGCCAAAGGAAGGACTTCGACGTTATCAGTCGAACAAACCATGATGACTCCACTCACGAAGTGGTTGGGAAATGGAAAATTTGCTTCTATTTTAAAAAAAATTCCAAAAATTTCTCGGTGCGGGAAGTCCACTGAGACAGAGCGCCAATGGGCGCGAGGCCCAGTGTTAATTTTTGTATGGGCACGAGGCCATAACTGCCTACCAGCACCTACCCAAAATCATATGTTTTTGAAAGCCTGCTCTAGGAATAGTCAACAGAGAAAATGTTCTCTTCATGCTAAGGGATGCAATGACACTTTTTTCAAGGTATGACAATACACAAGTCACGGAAATGGTCATCCAATGTGCGGGATGGGGATTGCAGGGACAGTGACAAAACACTGTGTAACAGATGCCCCCTAAAGTATGAGGTCCGAGAGAGAGTGAGGAGTGACATTCTTTACGAGAACGCGTTCAAACTAAACATCACCGTCGGAAGACCTGCAAGTACAAATACAACCGATATCTCTGATACATGAACATGTGGCATGGGCGCATCCATCCATAATAGAGTACATATAAAAACACGACCCGAGGTATGGGTGCAGCCATCCAGCAAGAAGGATCGATAAATAGACTCAGGTATGGTCACAACCATCCAATCAAAAGAGTCATGCATATAGTCACAATAAACCAAAACGATCTCGCAGCCTCGATTCTATCAGACAAAACCTAGGGTCTTGCACTCCATCGACCTGAACAAGTACAAATTCAAGCATGCAAATGTGTGAGCCGAAGTCAAACATGCAATAAGATCATCTGATTACCGACCAATGATGAAAGATGTTAACAGGTGTGAGAGAAACCACCAATAATGACAATGGCTCTCAAGGTACAACTAGTACAATCCACGGAATGTGAAAAGTGATATGGCGTCGAACACCCGCGGAATCACTCGATCGAAGGCCAATGATGAGGAAATGTCTTCGAATGCGAAGAACTCATTGAGGCATGCAAGCTCCAAGGTACCGGAAGGGAGTCTCTAGATCAACTTCCTGGATAATGAGCTGGAGTCGACAGGAAGTGACCCGGTCGAAGGAGGGCCATAATGTTTCCCACATCATCGACACGAGACAGATGAATAAGATGATAATGAATAAGGACCGAACAGAGGATCAAAGGTTGAAAACTGCAAAAGGAAACTTCTCTTGAACATATCAGCGACACGACTCCAAAAATTGCCAGTATTTGACATCAAGGGATTTGAGGTCATGATGATGTGGCAAAGAGCAGATGAACAGTCAAAACAGATTACCCAAACCCATGGAGGTAAAATATGACGAAATGGGATGTCCTCAACCTGACACGAATGCAAACGAGTGTCATGTTCAAGAGCGACATACTGCCGACAAGACTGAGAACTAGTTCAATTTCCCCCCACCATTGCTGGTGAGTACCCAAATTATTTTTGAAAACAAGCTTGAAGGGGATATCATATGCTTGCCATACAAGTTTTTCCTTCGGAAAAATCCATCCTAGTACATTTTACGAGCCCTAGGAAGGAAGAACTCGATTACGTCATGGTGACGGTTTCCGATGTCATTTAGGTTTTAACGAGTCTAACAAAGGAAGAACTTGGCATCTTTTTATGTTTAGAGAGTTTGAAAAGAAGCGGAAAAGAAAACTCCAACAGGTCCCTTTTCGTAGGTAGTCTCACAGAGCCGGAAAGGTAGAAAACAATATCTGGGAGAACCTTTTAATCGAAATTGGCTAAGGTATTCCTTTTTCGTAAATAGTTTATCCCAACCCGAAAAAGGGGTAAACGTATACTGGATAAACGACGTTTCACAGCCTTTAACGAGTTCAAAACAACAAGAGCTCGACAATATTTTCATTTTTTGAGAGTCAGAAAAGAGCTAAAATTTGACTCCTTTTGGAGGAACGAGTGGCATTAAGGGTAGAAACTTGTTCCAGTGTTGGTGGAACTGCTCAGAACAAGTAAAGGTCAAGAGGTTGGCTAACAAGACCACTCATTTCAGTTGTTCCTCAGGAATGGGTAAAACAATCAAGTGAGGGCATATGATCAGCCAAGAAGATGGTAACGATGGAATGAGAAAACTAAGGTTGACCTGGAAAAACGGGCTAATAAAATGGCAATCATAAGAGGCAGAATAAGAATGGTTTCATTTTTACACAAGCCTGAAATCATGGAAACTATGCTTGAAGTTGGTTTCATTTTTACACAAGCTTGAAACTTTTTAGAAAACTATGCTTGAAACCAGTTTCATTTTACACAAGCTTGAAATGGAAAAAAACTATGCTTGAAATAAGTTTGCATGCCCCCAGCATGGTGACTCAATTCGAGGTACATGCCCCCCAAGCTTCAGTCCATTTGCCTGAGTAGACTACTGGTTACTAACAAGTGGATGGAATGAAGGTTCAATTACGAGATAAAGAGAAAGACTTGACTTAGATTTTAAGATATCTAATCAAAGACTCGAATTGAACGGGAACTTGTTTCATTTTTTAATGAGGTTGACATAGTAAAATAACTATCCTCATGACCTAATTCATTTTTTAACGAGGTTGACACAGAAAACGAACTATCCTCAGAAGAGCTTGTTTCATTTTTTTAGGGAGCTTGACACAAGAAAACGAACTATGCTCTAAAGAGCTTGTTTCATTTTTTTAAGGAGCTTGACACAAGAAAAGAACTCTGCTCCGATGAGCTTGTCATGATGAATAAGAATTCATGGCTTCCAAGAGTGTCTCGTCCGACTGGAGAACAATGCTATGGAAATCAAGACCCAATGCCCCCAGCACACAATGCACAATGACACTATAAATGAATGCAGGCATGGGACAGGTAGCCACATAATTAACCTGTGGCAGGGAAGACACCACTGGTAGGTAAGGACAAGAAAGGGACAACGGTAGACCAGATGTCACATTTGGACCAAAGAATGAAATTTGATCAATGGTCACGATCCGAACTTCATGTGGAAAACAGATCACACGAAATAGGGAAGAGACAAGCGCGCCCATGGCATAAGCATATTCGCACCCTAGAAGTAAATTAAAATCCAAGGGGCCTTGGACCATTGTCACGTCTATATAGATAGTTTTTCCTCCCAAATTAATAGGCATCTTCGGAAGGATCCCTAATGGTTGACTTGTTCCTCTGTTAAATGCCAACAGATTCTGAGTAACAGGCACAAGTTGCGGAGAACTCAAATCTTGCCATGTAGTTGAGGACAGAATAATAACCAAGGCACCTTCATCTATAATCGTGCCTAGTATGACCATATTGCAGGCATGTACAATGATCTCAAATGGCACGTAAGAAGGAAGACAATATCCCGTGAATCGACTCCAATCGAAGGAAGCAACCAAAGTACATGGAGGGGGTGCCATATGAATAAGAGGATTATCTCCCTACATTATGGGAGGGGAAAGACCATCCTCCTAGGCTCCGGGAATGAGAGCAGGAGGATCACTTTATGAAACTATGGCGACCGGAGTCAGAGGAGCACCCTCATGGATCATGGAAGTAGGAGGATCGCCCTCCGATCCTAAGGAATCAGAGGTAACAAAAGAACCTGACTGGGATGAGACCCACTCTTGATGGAAAAGACCTGATGAACTGTAGATGGAATCAGGTTGCCCTTTTTCTCAACCAATGATTGGTCAGGAATGGACTCGAGAGACTGACTTTCAGAGAGAGTGGAATTGACCAAAGATGAATCTCGATCAATGGTTGATCAACTATTGGAGGACTCGAAGAAATATTCCGGTAACCGATGGGAAGACAGGACTTAGAAGCCAAAAGAGTATCAAAAACCTTAGAAACTTCATCCATATAGGGACAAAGGTGAATGGGATGGTTCCCTTCACACAACCTACAGGGAAATTTGATCTTACCCTGTTTCTTATGAGTCTCATTATCTTTACTTGAAGGTTCATCATCAGCATGATGTCCAGAGGTTGATGATGAAAGATGAATTGGATCAACAAACCACACTTCTAGCACCTTGGGAATACTAGGGCAATCACGAAGAAGGTGGTCACCCTCACATAGATTGCAAGGGAATTTCACTCTGCAAGACAGAGTGGGGGGTTTCTCCATATTAGCTGCATGGGTATCAACAGTTGTTGATTTCCCCCCTAGCTTATTTTCCTTCTTCTTCTTTGACTTCTTCTTAGCCAATTGGGTACTAGAATCCAAACTTTCACTAGGTGAAGAGGAAGAATGAGGTGAAGAAATGGGCGAATAAGGAAAGGGGTCAACCTTAGGATCAACATGGGGTTGACATGGTTCAGGAGGAGGAGAAATCAGTTGAGAGAAAGTCAGTATATTCGAAACCACAAGGGTTGAAAATAACCAAACCGACAAACCAATGGTTAATCCCGGGATGGACAACGTTACGATATACGGGCCACCAACATTTTTGAATGAGGGAAAAGGACCAGGATTCCCATTTGAGGGGATTCCTTGGTTAGTGAACTCTGGAAACGTTTCCATTGGAATCAACCCTAAATAATCACTAAGGAATATAACTTTAACCAGGAATATTTCGTGGGTAGTCAATTTTAAGACACTGAAACAAAACTTTTCCTTTTCATGTTTTAAGAGTTGAGAAAATGACAAAAGGTGACTCTATTCGCTTTCAGTTTGAACGAGCTCGAAAGGACAAGTGCTCAATGATCTTTTGAAATCTAAAGAGTCAGTAAAGATCAAAAATTACTACTCAGGGTATCTAAGAAAGAGGGTGTACCAAACACCCGTGAACTGAAATATACACCTTGGTGATCAAATGAAAGAGAAATGACCAAGGACTTAACGTACATGCAGGCAGTCTCCCCGAATGTTGTGTTCGGTGTATCACGGTTATAGGGCAGCAGACTCGGCTTCCTATGGATAAAGGATTGCAGCCTATGAGGGTCTCCCTTTATATATGCGACAATACATGGAGCACAAGTTCGTGTTAGCGTTGTCTAAAGCCAGATGGCAAACGATAGCTACTAGGTTTAATGATGCCAAAACACGTCACTAGCCTAGACCTCTAAGTGTGAGCGTTAAGTTTCAATGCTTCCTTAGGTTAATGAGTTCATTTTAAAGTTTATCTTGAAATTGTGTTTCAATTCCAAGGCCCTACTGTTGTCATCTGACAATATTCTATATGCAGCTGTATGAGAAAGGAAATCTTTCGATTCGATGAATGTTATCTAGTTAAGGGAAGAGTCTCAAACAATGATGCAACAAATAGTAATACTGCAAACAAAACTTTTTCCTAACTAGATGAATTTCACTATCCAAAGGTAATCTAAAACATTCAAAGATGCGAATTATGAAATGTAATCTATGAAAAATTCTCTTTTTGAAAACTATGCAATTGTAATCTATGCACAATTTCCTTTTTCTTTTTGAATGAATAAGAATGCACTCAATGCAGTTTTCAATGAAATGAGAATATATTTAATGCATCCTTTTAATGAAAGAGAATACACTCAAAGAGCCTTTTAGTTTTCAATCATTAAACAATGTAATCTAAGTTCAATGATAAATTTCAAACATGACTTTTCAATGCAACTTGATCTAGTGCATTTAACGAAAAGCAAACTTTGAGAGAAAAACTAAATGAACGTAATTTTTCTTAATGCAACAAACATTAAGAATACAATCCTGTTTTGAACACTTTGTAACGAAATTCCTCAAAAAGCTACAAGACATATGAGTTCAAGCACGAAGAGGACTTCCAAAGCATGGGATCAAAATAAGGCATTCATTCCCTTTTACATCAAGCAATCAGA
Organism: Pinus albicaulis; assembly: GCA_034641835.2. Classification (NCBI taxonomy): domain Eukaryota; kingdom Viridiplantae; phylum Streptophyta; class Pinopsida; order Pinales; family Pinaceae; genus Pinus; species Pinus albicaulis. The sequence continues at coordinate 94,879 of JAXQQM020092421.1, read as the reverse complement.
GAAAGAAGTCTTTTCAGCTGAACAATGAGAAATGTAATCTATGCTCACAAGCAAACAAGCGGGCCAAATGAACTCAGATAGACACTTGAGACTTGAACACTCAATCAACCAAAAATAAAAAGGCAATCAACTAGATATGCTCACCAAGCACGGAGACTGACTCAATCAACAGGGCGATGTCTCGCGAAGCATGCAACCAAGCAATCGATGCACAATCCTAGAAAAAACAACCAATAACCAAGCCAACGAGCCAATCAAACCAACTTGAGTGAAGGGGAGAACATGTAAATCATAAAGAGAAAAAGACCGGAAGGGCAAGAGACATCAGTGAAAGACTTGGGGAAAAAACCTTAATTTTCCGCATACCCTGGAATTGGCGCAACTTTTGGGGCTAAAACTAGCGCCAACAACCCATTGGCGTGACTTTATAACTGACAACTAGTGCCAATTGGCGTGACTGTCAGACAAATAAAATCGCCAAGCCCTAAAAAAAGAATTTCTCTTAACCAAGACCAGAATCACCACTTCAAGAAAAAACTAAAAGATTGTAATTGATGAAAAACATAGGAACAAACAGGGAAATGGTTGTTTGACTAAACTTGTCGAATGACTAAGATCTCAAAGAGTGAAAAACTCAAAGGAAACTCCCCAGCGGAGTGGCCAACTTTTTGTGCAGGTAAATCCCCTCTGCAGACAGAGGCGATCCCTCTAGCCCTAGGGTGGGTCTAGCAACAAGAGGACATGCTAATCCTTGGATTCCTATTTTATGAATTAAACTGAGTCGGGATAGATGGCCTACCTTTGTTCCAACGCAGTTGTCATATCTCTGGCAGTAGTCTCCTGATCTTTGTCTTGACACATCACGGTCCTTTACTGGTAATACTCAGGTGCCTGCACAAGGATTAGAGAACAATAAAAGCATACGAAAACATACTTGCATTCATAACTATTTAATTGGTCAAGGAGAACTAAACGCATTGCACAAGATTAAACATATCAAACATAAGACGAGAACCAAAAGATCATTCATGTATTAATAATAAGAGAGAAAGAGTTTACAACCAAATAAGCCTTGATGTCGCAACCTCCTTCAGCGAGTCTAGTCAAACGCATCTCAAGCATTCGTCAAGGAATTGGACTTGGCGAGGCAATAAGTCTAGACTCTCTCTCAACAATGGATTCGTCTATGCTCTATCTCACACTAGCTATTCAGCTATTCAACCATTTCAGCTAGCTGGATCTATGTGAGAGAGATGTATTTATAGAAGAGGATTAGGTGGTTTGAGATCCCTCATATAGTGGAAGGGAGGCATTATCCTTTGGGAAGTTGCTCAAATGTAGAAAACAAGAGGCCAAAGGAAGGACTTCGACGTTATCAGTCAAACAAACCACGATGACTCCGCTCACGAAGTGGTTGGGAAACGGAAACTTCGCTTCTATTTTAAATTTCCAAAAACAACTCGGCGCGGGTAGTCCACTGAGATAGAGCGCCAATGGGCGCGAGGCCCAGTGTTAATTTCTGTATGGGCGTGAGGCCATAACTGCCTACCGGCACAGAACCAAAATCATATGTTTTTGAGAGCCTGCTCCAAGAATAGTCAATAGATAAAATGTTCTCTTCATGCTAAGGGATGCAATGACACTTTTTGCAAGGTATGACAATACATAGAAGTCACAGAAATGGTCCTCCAATGTGTGGGATGGGGATTGTAGAGACGGTGACAAAATACTATGTAACACTATTTCCATTACCTTAGCTTATAAACATTTATGATTGCGCTTTTTGCATTTTGTTTTGTTGTTTTAAATAGTTGCGCTATCATATGATTTTAGACTTTAGGTTTTCTCTTTAATTTAATTTTTAAAATTGACCAATGAAATGGTCATATTCTAAAATTAAATATTTATGATGACACTAACCTCTTGTTTGTTTATTGTAGGTCCAACAAAGGTTTAATGTTAAGCCTTTTGTTTATGATTCTTTTTTTTAGAAAAATAGGGTAGGGTATGGTATGGAATGTTTATTGAGTGATTATGATAGTGGTATAGATATGGATAAAATAGGGCTAAGAATCATAGGTGATGAAATGTAATGATGAAAAATGTAGGTGATAAAAATGCATAACCAGTACTAAATTAGCTTTACAATTCTAGAATATTTTCACAAAAATTGAAATTTTAAGAGAAATTTTTACTTGACTCTACTTGTATTCCCTCAAACCATTTGATGTTCATGATGGTCGACATTGTGTTTGTTATCACGATGGCTCTTTTAGACTATGTAGAGATTATTTATGCTTTACATCTGATTTGATTTGGAATGATGTTGTTCAGGTCCCTTCTGCAGGTTAAACTTTGACATTTCAAGTCCATTCTGACATGATCATTATTTGATGTAGCTTAGGGCCCTTCTGACATTTTGTATTTTTAGGTCCCTTTTGGCGTAATTTGCAATAATGTTTGAAAATTTCTTCTGTCTTAATGATATAGGTCCCTTTCTGAATAGTTTTCTCAATAATAATTCAGGTCCCTTCTGTATATGTTGAATGATGTACGAGGTTCCTTTGTAATTGTAGTTCATATTCCGTCTTCAATTCAGCTACTAAAACTATTTTCATTTTTGTTTTTATTACACACCTTCCCCCAAGCTGATGATATGACTTGTCCTCAAGTCTGACATGTCTTGAAGGGTATATCTGCAAAAATAATAGTAAAGTAAAATGAAAACAAAAAGAGAATTCATATTGGCCAAACAAGTTGGTTTTCCAATATGAATTCGAGTTTGTATTGTGCCAATTTCCTTGATTTTCACAACCAAACTCTTTTATCTTTTATTAATTTTTATTTATTTATTTGTTCTTCTTCTTCTGGAATTATGGGAGGCATATTACCATGCTGTCCCATTAGTTCTAGATTTGAATCTATTGAAACTTTTCTCAGAAAACCCTCTTTATTTATAGGTTTATTGTAAACTTTTAGCCTATGTCCATTAATGACAAATGAAACAGATGCTTCGTCAATTGTTTTTATCTTGACAACTCCATTGTCAAAGATTTCTTCAATCTCATATGGCCCAGGCCAATGAGTTGTAAACTTTGCTTTGAAATATTTAAACTTGGAGTCAAACAAGAGTGCCCAATCTCCTTTCTGAAACACTTTATTCTTTATAAATCAATCATGCCATTTGATCCTTTGTTCTTGCACAAGAGATGTGTGCTCTACTGCTTGCTGTTGTATCTCATCCAGTTGATTTAGTTCCATAATTCTTTGTTGTTGTGCCTCAATAATTCCATCCCCAATTCTACTGCTAGCTTGAATGTATGTATTTGAAATTCTATGGGTAATAGGACTTCTTTTCCATACACTAATTGATATGGACTAAACCCAATTGTGTTTTTCCATGTTATCCTATATGCCCATAGTGCATCTCTCAATTTTTCTGACCAATCCTTTCTGTTCATTTGTATAGTCTTTGTCATAATGTTCTCTAGGACTTTGTTTGTTGATTCGACTTGTCAGTTTGCTTGAGGATGATACGGATTTGATTTTTTGTGTTTGATCTTCTATTTCTCCGTAAAATCGCGAACAATTTTTGATGTAAGCTATGTGCCTTGGTCAGTTACCATCTATCTCGGAACTCCATACCTTACAAATATCTCTTCAAATAGAAAAGACACAACAATATTTTTTGTTGCCCGTGCTACTGCCTTTGCCTCCACCCACTTAGTTACATAATTTGTACATACCAAGATGTACTTCTTTCCATTGGATGGAGGGTTGATCGGTCCCACGAAATATAAAGCCCAATGTTCAAATGGTTCAATCAGTACTTGTGGCTTTAATGGAATTTCATCTGATGCCACTAGTCTACCGATTCTTTGGCATCTGTCACATATCTTCTCATAGGCCTTGGAGTCTTTGAAAATGGCTGGCCACTAGTAGCCAATTTTTAGCACTTTGAATGTTGTCCGCTTATCTGCGAAATGACCACCACATGGTTCATCATGACATGCTTTCAAAATTTCAATAATCTCATCTTCTCTAACACATTTTTTAATCATTAGATCAACACCAGTATAAAATAGATTTCCATTGACCCAAATATATCTAGTACTTTCTCTAATTATTATTCTTTTTTGTTTATTTGTGTAATGAGATGGTAGGATGCCAAATGATAAAAAGTTAGCTATACCTACAAACCATGAAGTTTTGACATTTATAGCAAATATATTTTCATCTGGAAAATTATCTGATACTAGATTTGAATCACCAAATGAATCTAGTCTTGTTAGAAAGTCTGCAACTTGATTATCTTTGCCTAGTCGATCTTGTACATTAATGTTAAATTCTTGCATTAATAACAACCATCTAGTTATTCTGCCATTTGTGATTGATTTGTTCATTAAATATTTGTGATGGATACATGTTTTTGGATGAATTCCCTACATGTCTGTGTAATCCCAGGCAAAAGCTTTTGAATATTTCTGTAACAATGTTATTAGCTTTTCCTCTTGTGATGATTGTAAGTTATTACAAATATTCAAATGTCTCTCATGATTGATCTCAATTATTTTGTTATTTGAATTGGTAATTTAATTAATAGGAAAAATTCTTTCGAATGTATTTTGCAATGATTGTATAGTGCAATTTTCCTGAAAACATTCATTTAAAAGATAACTAACAACTTCATATTGAGTTACTCTAAGTTTCTTTGAAATATTTGGTTATGAGATGAAAAGATCTAATAAGTCCTCATTTTCTTCCTCCTCTCTAAAATTATAAACTTGATTAAGACTAAGAACAGATTGAAGCTCTTGTGGTTCCTCTCCATCAAGCCATGATAATAAAGAAAGAGATTGAGTGGGAGGATTTAATGTAACATGTTTTCTTTCTTCTCTATGTGCAATAATCATACATCCTGACCTACATCCAATGTAAGCATCTGTAGTGGCTAACCATGGTCTGCCTAAAATTAAGGGATGCCCTCCTAAATTTGTTTTTGGCTACAAAATCAATAAGTCTACCGAATACTTACATGAATCCAGTGAGACAATGATATCTTCCAATATACCTTTGGGTACAACTTTAGATCTATCTGCAAGTTCTAAAACTATAGTAGTAGGTTTAATGTTGTTCAGATTCAAATGTTTCATAGTCTCTGTAGTCATAACATTGATAGCTGCTCCCAAGTCTATTAAATTATTTGGCACTGAAATTTTTTTAATTGAAATGGTAACCATAGGAATTCCTAGATAAACATACTTTTCAATTTTTTGTGTTTGTAGACATGAGACTAGATAGACTTCCAATTACCTGGATTGTAGATGGATCCTTCTTTCTTCTGCTAGATTTCTTAATGCATAATTCCTTTGTTGTTTTTGCATATATTGGGATATCTTTAATTGCCTGCAACAAAGGAATTTTGACATGTGTTTTTCAACTCATCCAGAATATTAAATTCAGGCAGAGATATTGGAATATTCTATTGTATCAATCTCTCTGGATATGGTGGAGTCTGTGTCATAATAGATTTTCCTTTCTGAAGTTGCTTTTATGGTTGAGATTGTTGACTTTGTTCTCCTTGTTCAATTTCTTCTTCAATTATTGGAGGAGAATATTTCTATAGCACCTTCCCAGACCTTAGGTGGACATCTTGTATTGAAATAATTGAATAAGTAGGATAATATGTTGCCTCTTTCACATGATATGTTGGTCTATCCACCTTGTTACTTGGATTAGCTACTGGCTGAGCTGGAAATTGTGTTGATCTAGAAGGTGGTTGGTTACTAGGCAGCTGAAGTTGCTGCGGTTCAGTTAGCATTGGTCGGTTTTGAGGTGGATATGGCATTGGTTGATGTTGTTGGAATTGTTGATATTGAGGAAATCGTTCTGGAGGGTATGGTTTCTGATATTGATACTGCTGAGGATACATATGTTGAGGTGGTTGGTTTCCATAACCATATCCCCTCCAACCTTGTGCAGGTTGGTTTTGATATTGTTGTGGTGGCCAAGCCTGCCATGGCATTGGTGTATTCCATGTATTTTGAAGATATTGATAATTATGAGGGTTTTTTTGAGGGAATTGTTGAGGCATCCTTGGTTGCCAAGGTCTCCTTGGTGCCATATAGTAGAGAGAATATACTCCTTTCACTTCTTCTCCTTGCAATTCTTTTAATTTGAGACATTTTTCTGTTGCATGATTTTATGTGCATAGTCCACACACTCGTATACCTTGCAAATGACATTCCCTGAGTAGATGTTTTTGCCTACACTTTGGACAAAAAATTGCCAAGATTTCATCTTGTTTTTCTTTATTTTTCTTAGCTTTCAAGACATCTACTTGTGTGCCCAAAGTGCTTAAGAGATCTGTTTTGAAATTTTCTAGTAGGGTTCCTATCTCTGCTCTTGTTACAACACTTGCTACGGATTTGGAAGCTTTTGATGAAATATCTCTCTTTCCACTATTTGCTCTTCTCCTAGAAAATTTCTAACAAAGTTCAGCAATTTCTTCAAATGGTAAATTGGAGATATCTCCTTTTCCCATCACATTAAGGATGTCTAAATATTCATCTCCGATACCCTTAAGAAAAATGGTATGGATGGCATCGGGATTGAGAGAATGATGTTTGGATTTCTGTAAATTGTAAAGAAATCTTTCCAAATATTCTTCCAAACTTTCGTCTTCTTGTGTTGTCATTCTGAAAATGTCTTCTTTTGAGTCTCTAACCCTGTAGTAAGCTTGATATTTTTTAAGAAAAAAATTCTTCATATCCTCCCAAGAAGCTATTGTATGTTCTCCTAATCCCATAAACCATTTCAAGGCTACTGCTTTCAGAGTGGCAAGAAAAAGTCGAAGCTTGTGTGTGTCATCAGTATATCCATAAGTTCTACACAAGATATCAAATTCGAACATGAATCCATCAGGATCTTTTGTTGACATTCCATAGAAATTTGGCAATACAGAAGGTGGAATATTTTTCATTTTTATTTCTTCTCCTAATATTTATCTTGCATCTAATATTGGAAAGCCAAAAGTAGTTTCTTGATCATTGTGAATTTCTTGCTCATTTTCTTGTGTTCTTCCATTTAAATTTTCTCTTCTTGCTTCTTCCTCTATCCTTCTAAGTGCTTCTGCTCTTATTTCTTCCTCTGCCTTTCTTTTTGTTTCAATTCTTCTTTCTTCCTCTTGTTGTCTTCGCCATTCCCTTTATTGTCTTTCATATTCTAGTCTTTGTTCAAGATTCATGTTTATTCTAGTTGATCCTTCTTCTTCTTCAGCCATTTCTTGTTCAGAGATATGTAGTGTTTCGATATGAGGTTGATTTTGTATTTCTTCCACTACTTTGATTTTTTCAAGGACAGGTTGCTCTAGTAGCTCAATAATTGGTTTTCTTGTATCTTTTTGTTTCCATATGGAAGGAGGTTTTTTAGGTGATTGCTTTATTTTTACCTCTAAGGCTAAAAAAATTTGTCTTTCAACTAAAGTTAATCTCTGTCTTGATCTCTTTTTTTCCTCTAACTCTTCTATAGTAGGCCTTCCAGCAACTGGTGTTGTTAGTCCTATGGATGAATGAGCCATTGGGGGGTCTTGTTTCACAAATATACCTTACTGATCTCTATATCTAGGCATAAGAAAACATTACTTGAAAGAAAAACTATGTTTTTGTTGTTTTTGGTGATTATATATATATATATATATATATAATCTTTTTGTCTTCCTATTTTACCATTTTGAAATATGCTTCCCCAGCAATGACGCCAAAATGTTGGGTCAATTTACTGTGTAAACAAACGCAAGTATTTATTATCAATCTGGGCTAGTGGAACTTAGAAGAATCCCCAAAGTATATGGGTTTCAGTTATGATCAATTTAGAATATGGTTTATCAATGACTAAATAAATGCATATTACAACTATAAATCTAACTTAAACAATTTCTAATTCAAGGGTGCAATCAGAAGCAGAAGAATCTCCTAACTTAAGAGATTTGTGTGTCCTTCTCTTAACAAGATTACCTCATGAATTAGAAATCAAAACTACTAATTGAACAATAGATTTATATACATGAAGCAACAATTGAAGAGGCTCTTCACTAAAGAGGACCTGGTTGTCCTTCATCATAAATTCATTTATCAGTAATTCTATTGTTAGAAACAAGAATTCAGAAAAGCATGTAAAATCATGAAAAGATGAATTCTAACAGAAGATCTTAACTAGATAAAAAGAATGCTTAACTTAAAAATTTGTTTGTCCTTTCATATGAAAAATAAGAATGATCATTAGATTCATCAATACTCATAAATAATCAGCATAAACAAGTTAAGCATAAGCAAACTAATTCAGAAATTGCAACTATAAATAAACTAGGAAGTGCACTTAGCTCGGTGTGGGGGCCCTCCACCCTTGCCTCACACACTGAAGGAGTTTTCAGCTACTTAAAAATTTAATCAATCAACCAACATATAACAACAGTAAATAGAATACAACATATATTCAATTATGTCTCCAAAGTCTCAGAAATAAGAATGTTAAGTCATACAAATTCTACATACCAATGTCTTCAGAGTTTGAGGCTTAAATAGATAAAGTATATAAAAAATTCATCTAAAATAACACCTATAGTGATGACTATCCTTATCTTATCCAATCAAGTTGAATTCATCCATCAAATCCATCAAAATCTAGAAAATCCCACAAAATAAGAATTTTGACCTAGTTTCTAGGGATCCTCCATAAAGACAGTTCCTGTTTGACCGCCTTTGACCAGGCCTATTAAAGCTCGGTTTGACTATACTAACAGGTGTAAACTTAATCTTAGTTCCCAAGCCTTCTAAAAATATATCCATCTCGATCCTACGTGTCCTGCAAATATGCAAACCATGAGGCCATTACAGGAATTTTTTATGTTGTCTAAAAATGCACTTAAATTTCAATTTTTACAAAAACTTCTAATAATTGAAAAACATAATTTAAATACCTATATATTAATTTTTTTGTCAAAATAAGGTGGATATGATGGTGTATAGATGGATAGTAGGGAAAATAAGATGTATTTCATAAACAAAAAGAGATAAAAAACGAGGGCCAACAGTCACATATATTGCAGGTACATCAGAAACACCATGCTTCGATCAACACCCCAACAAGAAAATACAAGAGCAAGTATCATGCAACACTAAAAAAGATAGGCTTCCTTTTAAGCTCTGTATATCCTGACATCATTTCTCCAAAGTGCACCATAGGCTCCATCATCTCGACCATGTTTATCATCACCTCACCTTGCACATGATAAACACCTACAACGGTCGATAAAGCCTCCCCACTCATGGCTCCCATCATATTCATAGACTCCCACCCACTATCGAGAGCCATGACCACCCACTCCGGCCCGGAAACCACCTCATTTATATGCCTTGATTAGCAGTCTCATTCTACTTCACTCATCACATACTAAAACCCACTCCCGGGCCACCACCAATATTTTGCGACGGATCAATAAGACGCATTACCGTGTTTCACATTTGGCCTATCACACCTCCATGAATATATCCCATATGTGTCATTTCATTCACCTCATAATCCACACACCGACACTAACCAATGGGCCCCCTACCCTCGACAAAAAAATGCTATCCTTGCATCATCATGCAAGACCCACACATGTTAATGGGGCACCTGTCTCCGTGTTTGTACATCCAAACCACTTTTACATTCTTTTGGCAAGTGTACAAAGATTTTTTAGGAGAAATACTTCCACCCATATTTTTACGTTTCATACCTCGCAGCAGTTTCTAGTCCCCCTTTATCGGAGCTTGCACATTATTTACCAATCCCAATCACATCAGTAAAAGCATACTTACACACACCCTAGATGTCCTACCGACTCCAGGGCTATCCCTATCATAAATTGTTTTGACTGCTGCCACTTGCATTAAAAACTACGACAACAACTACGACCTCGGGCCAGTTGTCCATAACCATCACTTGTAGCCATCTCTCATTATCATGCCTTGTTAACCCACCCTATTACACTCTTCTTCACCAGAAACCCTGATCCCTTGTATCAACACCTTTTTGGACGGTTGATGCTTATTTCCTATCGACTTCACCAAACATATTCTAGGATTGAGGTAGTACCTTGGATGGCTTCCCCCTTCTTAGGAAACATCCTCGGATGGCACAATGGGAACAAATATTTCCCATTGATGTCATCAATCCCCCTAACATTTTACATCAACACCAGTTTTCATGTCAAGTTGGTATCGTACTTCATAACCGTTGCGCTTTTCCATTTAGTCAAAGACTCATGCATTTCTAAGCATTTCTTTCAGCAATGCTTAAACCACGATGCACAGGAGGTTCCCAAAAGTCGAAGACCCATGCATACATTAGCACCTCATCAAAAAGTGATTCACCTAGACAATGCATGGGGGTGCCAAATTCATTCTATTTGTTCAAAGTAAAAACACCCTTGAGGGCATTAATAGTCATCATCACCAACCATCAACAGGTCACTAAACACAATGTGACTTGACAGAATCAATATCTGTCATATTGTAATAACTAGTCATCATCACGAGCATGCGACATGCCTGCCTCGTAGATTCATTTCTTATTTTATCACTTAAGGTTTCCTACAGAGCATGGTTACTCTTTCTCTTCAGTCAAGAGGTTCCTCTACTCATCTCTGTAGCAAGTTACCCTCTCTCTCTCTCTCTTAAATTTGTTACGTTGACTCTCAGTTAGAACAAAAAACGTGATGTATTTTAGCTATATGATTACTCTAAGACCTCATACATCAAGAGACAACTCTTAACACCAAAAAATCGTACACTACAATAGACATTATAAATTGTCTAGAAAAAGGTACAAATCAAGATTTTTGAGCACAAAACATCATGGAAGGACAAAAATTTAACTTTTCCTAAGGTTGTTTGAGACAATATTGGACCGCACACCCAAAAGAAAGGAGGTTTGCGTGGACCTCGTGTCTTTCTCTTCGAAAGCCATGCGATCCAAGGAAGGGTGAACTATCATTTTCAGGGACCACTTCCCACACTTGGGGAGTTGATTCCCTGACATGGCCAGTCAAGGACAACCGACTTGAGGTCGCCCTGAAGATATGCATCCCTCAATGAAATCATTTTGTCCTACTCTTGGGTCACTATCACTCGTGGGCCAAGGGAGGTAAGATGGGTTCAAAAATTTCTATATAAACAATCCATAGGAAGAGAAAAACATGCGACATTGTTATGCTAGCCAAATTGCTATCAGAGAAACACCACATTTCATTGTTGAAGCAAAGGAAGTGAGAGCACTAGCATGTTGGCCATATTGCTTCTAAGAAATCCAACATCTTAGTGAGAGTAGAAGAGTCCACCATTGGAGAGTCTTGACATTTATTTTGAGAGAGAGGAGAAGCTTGCAAAGAGACTAAGGAAATGGACCTCCTTGTTGAGGATATTTGAGCACCATACCTCAAAGGATTCTCTTCAAGTGTTTTTAGCAGTCTATTGTATTCTTCTACCACCAACAGTCAATAAAGGGAGTATTTCTCCATTGATATATTAACATTTTTTCTGCTTTGAGTATTTTGTTTTATTTGCCTATTTTTTTTGGGCTTATGTTTCTTCATGCATTACGTCCAATACTAATCATGCTTTTATTTTTAAAGTCTGTTCACTAACAACACCAACTATCTTTGTGATCCTTTGCAGGGAACAACCAACAGTTAGGGAGGTGCTATTTGGCACTACATTTCCACAAAAACACTAACACAGATAGAGTCTTGCACTTGAGATTTTGAACTTTATCTCGAGAAGTGTGAGATTTTGCGATAACATTTTTGGCATTATTACTAGGGATAAATTTCATTTCTCGGAAGACAACATTGGATGAAGTTAAATCTTGAATATATATCCATCCAAGTGACTCCATTGGAAGAACAAAGACTCATTATTACATATTTTGAAGACTTGATGCTTCAAAGGTGAGACAAACATTATTGTAAAGGAATTTGACAGCTCATCTTGGCAACTCGTTTGTGAAAATGGTATGGAATTGCAAATTTGAATTTTCATATTTGAAGACTTCCATGGATGAAAAATGGATCCTTGGGATTTACACATATTGTTTCCCGTATTGGATATTGAGAATATCCCAGGATACCTAATAAACCTTCTTCAGAATTATAGAGAAGCTTCCAACATTTGATGGTGCCTCTTTGGATAATGTCCCACATGTATTGGCCTTTATGAGGCATATTTCAAAATTTAAGAAAAGACACAAAGATGTTGTTGTAACATTATTTGTTTTTAATAAGTTAGCATGGTAGTTTAAAAAAATAAAAATAAAATGCTTAGTTAAAACATGGATGAAAAATAAAATTTTAAAAATGTTAGGAAAAGTATATTTTATTACATCCATGTTAGAAAAAACGATAGGATAGTTTGCTTTAAATAAAGGAGGCAAAATAAAAAATGTTAGGGAAGCATGAAATAAAAATGTTAATGCTTTAGTGATCAAAATAATAATGGTCGCCTGTTTAAATGTGCCAGATTTTCAAAATATAAAGTTTTAATTCATGTATGTTTAAACCTTTGAAAAAGGGGTTTAATATTCATGGATTAAATTAAAATATATGCATGCATATGGATTTTATTATAAGGTCGCTAAACAACAAAGTGGTCAAATCACAAGGAGAATAAAGCGCTTCAAATTCCGATGGTAGATCTTGAGCATCCCTCAGATATACGACAAAGATCGACTTCGCACCCCCTCTGCCTATTTCTTGTTAACGCGATTGGGGGGGGGGGGTCCGAACTCTGGTTTTAATGGCCGTCCTTTTCCACACGTGGCAACACCGTGTGATTTCGCACCCCCTCTACCTAAAACAGGAAACCGAAAGGTACCCCCCTGAAATCCACCTCCGATTTTCCATGCTCGCGACCATTTCCTCGCACCACAACCGTTGTTCCACCAATCAGTATATCCCTCCACATCACTTATTCGTTATTCCCTAACGCTCCATTATACCCGTTAATCGTCCTGTTAGCCAATAAATTCGCTCCTCGACCGTTAATCATACTGTTACGCAATTAAACCTCATTTGACTATTAGCCACGACCGTTAAACCCCAACTAAAGTCTATAAATTTTCCAATAGTCTTCCGTTCTTTACTTTACCTCCTCGTTCAAATTCGCTTTCATCCTCCATTCCATTTTACAGCGAATTGTCATTTCTGCAATCGCCCTTCATACGCCCGAAACCCTCTCATCGTTTCTGTAACCCGAAGCTTTAAAGTCCTATACTAGTCTATACCAGTCAAGCATGACACCTAAGGCCAAAACCAAGAAGAAAACGACTCTGAAAGGTAAAGGTAAGAAACGAATAATAGAATAGATCCAGAATGTTGACAGTGTTGCAGAGGTCATATCTGAAGTTGCTCTTCCAGCTGCCAAGCTCATTCCTGAATCTGCCAAATTTATTACAGAAGACATTCCTCCAACTCCGCAAATCAATCTCGACCTCATACCCCTAGCCGATGCCTATTTTAAGATTACTGACTGTTAATGTGAATTTGATTTCTACGAGCTACATTTTTGGCTAAAACAGAAGCACCTGGATAACCAAGACCCTATCAGGTTTTGGGAGCCTATGTTGCCTTTGCTTGCATTCCCTCAAACTCACCCATTCCCGGATCTAATTGCCTGGTGTCAGAAGCAGTATGACCCTATAACCAGGTCAATGGTAGCTCAAAATGGAAATGTTCTGATCACCATATCCCTTGAAACCATTAACTAGATGCTTCTCATCCCTCCTTCTGACTCCTTATCCTATTTCTCTCCTACTGCCCTCATGGATCTTTATCATAAATTATCCTTCCCTCAGAGAGCTCATATATTTGACATATTTCTACCTGAGGATGCAGATTTACAAAAGAGAAATCCCCCATATGCATCCTCCATCTTTCCTATAGCTTCTAAACACTGCATCTCCCTTCTTTCTTATCTGTTAGGACACCCAAACGATGAAACCGTTGATGAACCCATCCTAGGTTTCTTATCTATATTTGGTCTTGACAAATCACCATTGTTTATGTACAATTACAACCATTTCTTGGCTGATATTATACATGAACAATTCATGAATTTCACCACTCAAGGAGCATTTAATTATTTTTCTATGATTATTCATATGATTTTGTTTTAGCAAGCAGATATGTTGCCCATTCACTTCAACAAGCATGATGTGCATGGAGTGAATCAATCAGTGATTCACTCGACAAAATTATTCAGAGCTTCGTCAACAACCACTTCTTTCTCAGAATTCATAGAATCATTCATTCATCCAGTCAGGCAGCTCCTTAACAGTTCATCAGAGCCTAGAATTGGAGAAGACATTAAAATAATTCTGCATCTCAGTGAACAACCAAAAATAGGTGATTTGTATCTGTAAAAAAATTATACAGAGATCATGGTGTATGGCTATGAGCTTCCACCATACGAACTTCCAAAATATGTGTGTATGATAATTTTCTCCTTATAAGACAGATGTTAAATATGGATGAATTGAATTTTGTTTCAGGAAAGAGGAAAGCCCAGTTTAAAATCAAGGCCAATGTTGGATAATTCATTTGTAATACCAGAGCAACTGGTGATGATGCAGATGCACTATTAAATAAGATGGGTTTTCAATCAAGTTTTACTTGGTCATATGACCCCCATGGAATTATTTCTGCTTTGAGGGTTGAACTAAAGACAACCTCTTACACTCATACCTCCAGAGCAAAAATAGAGAAGTACATGAACCAGGATGAATGGGTGGAAGGTACTTTACAAGAAGCAGATGAACAAGTCATCTCTACTTCAAATGTACAAACACCAGTGTCTGACAGTAAACAAAAAAAAAGGGTTAGAGAAGAGACACCACATTCCAAGGAAATTATGAAATAATTCATCTTACAACATAAGAAAACAAAGCTTACTTCATCCTTGCTTTTAGAAGATAAACAACCAAAGATCATAGATTTGGGAGATATTGAAGTCTCCACATCCACAAATGTTCCTCACACTCCTCCATCAACATCACCTGCAAGAGAGCCATTAGAGATCATCCAGCATTCAGATTCCAGCTCTTCAGAAGAGAAGAATATTTTCTCCAAATTTCTAGAAATCAAGCAAAAGAATGAAGCACTGAAATAAGATGTTTACAACCAATTTTGGAAACAGACATCTACATCACAACACAGGCTTCTCACTGCATTTGACAGTGAGAAAGGCAAGATGCAGATGGCCTTTCTGCAAGCAACAGTGCCATTTCCAAAGACACATGCTGACTATAAGAAGACTGTCTTCTCATTGGATGCAAGACACATACATCTAATTGATCAGATGGATATGCACAGGCAGTCAGGAGAAATGCTATTTTAAACCATGACTACAACAACTATGTCTCTTTCAAAATCGAAAGTAGCACTATCAATTATGCAATCCCAATTGAAGATTGAGAAATTGTCTTGTTTGGCTAAAGACAACAGGATAAAGACATTGGAAGAAATTGCAGTAAAGTGGGATATGATCCTAAGAACTGCAAAGAAGCTGAAGAAATCATCAAGAAGAAAAATGTAGACATTGCTGCTCTGCGAAAGCAACTCAAGCTACCCTCGACTGAAGACCCACAGACTAAAGAGATGGCACAAAATGAATCTGACAAGGAGGAAATGCTTAAATTAATTATTGATCAAAATCTGTAGATCGGAAAAATGGAAGAACAAATTGAAGAACTGGTGAAAGAAAAATTAGCACTCCAAGTGAATAGTAATCCTACTTTAGCAACTCAAGCATCTTCTGCAGATGCAGCACCCTCAGCAGTCTTGAACATAACTGATGCAGCACAACTGGCTCAAGATTTGGCCACTCAGAAACAAGAACATGAGAAACTACATCAGAAGTTTCAACTTCTTGAGTCACAAAAGATTAAAAATGATACTTTATATCTAGAGGAAATGCAGAAGATTCATCGGTTGAAACTTAGAATTAAAGAACTAGAAAGTGAATCTCTAATGTCATCAACTTTAGGAGAAGCCAAGCAAAGTATCTGGGAAAACATCAGCGAATCCATTACTAAAATATGGCCATCTATACAGATCATCTTCGAGTAGCAGGAACTCATCAACAAATGCAGAATAACAATTCAAGAGCAGAAGGATCAACTCCAAAAGAATCCAAGTGAAGCTTTTGATATGATCAAGGTTCTTAATTCAAAGAACAGAGAGGAGTTGGAAGCAATCAATATCTTAGACAGGACTGCAACCATTTTGGATATAAAGAACGTTTTGTAGAAAAGGAACTTGATCAACCAGTTGCAGACCAAGTGTGAAGCTTTAGATGTTATAGTTCAAAGGCTTCATACTAAGTTTAATGTTTTAAATCATAAAGGTCTGCCAAGTCTAGTTGGATTAGATGATAAGTTGGTCAAGTTAGAAGATTATTGCACTAATTTATATACAATTTCAATAGACAAATCAAAGTTTGCAGGTATCAAGGGTCACATTACAGGCATAGCTTTTCTTGAAGCTCTACAGTTTGATTTGATCATTCAACATCAAATCAAACAGTTATTTATCCAAAAACCAACTTTTGACAGATTCACTAAAGTGGATGAAATCTTCAGGAAAATGATGAATGTAAAAATCCCAAGTGAAGATCAGTGGGATAAGTTTTGTGAAACCATCAAGTGAAAGATTAATTTTGCAGCATGCCAACACATCAAATTTTGAAGAGCCAAGTCAACAACAACTTCCAAAGAAAAAGGCCAAGTCAACAACAACTTTCACCAAAAAAAGGGTCTAAACAT
The DNA here is from genome assembly GCA_034641835.2 of Pinus albicaulis. Classification (NCBI taxonomy): domain Eukaryota; kingdom Viridiplantae; phylum Streptophyta; class Pinopsida; order Pinales; family Pinaceae; genus Pinus; species Pinus albicaulis. Next base: position 78,022 of record JAXQQM020092421.1, on the reverse strand, counting down.
CAACAACCTCCAGAAAAACAGAGGCACTCCATCCATCTGTCTCCTTAATTTATTCTTCCTATCCTATTATTGTAAATCAATTTAAGATATTTCTAAAGTTTTGTCAATTAGTATAAATAACTCTCAGCATGAGTTATTAAGGGTTGCACCCTTGGATGAGCGGATTTTGTAAAAAAGAAATTGTACAAGTCTTTTTGATCATCAATAATACAAGCAAGATTCTAAACTTATCTCATACAACTCTGTCTTCTCTGTGAGTTATCCAGTTTTCAGTGATTTTGTTTCTTCATATATTTAATCATTATCAAGATAACTAGGTGAGGTTGATTGTGTTTCAGAAACCTTATAATTCCTCCTGAAGTTTTAATTATTATAAAGAATGATTTACTTGACAATTTGTTAATGTAAGTCCCTTTTATCAATAAATTGTCAGTATCTTGGTGATGTTAGATATATTTTGTTGAATTTTTAAACATTGTTTAAAAGTTTTCCAGCTTCTGGTTTATTGAATAGTTCAATCTGAATATTTAATAATCATATTCTCTTACTTAAGTCTACTTAATCGAAATCATAAAATCTTAATCACTGTATGAGATGAATAAGCAACCCTTACTTATAATTATTGATGTTATCAGCAAGATTTAAAAACTGTAACTGTTTGATTAAAATCTATCTTATGCATTGGTCCTCCAACTATTTCAAAACACAAACAAAACATTTTAGATGCTTTGGCATGATTATTTACCACAATCATCTCAAAGGACAACATATGTCATGATGACATTATTTACCCTTTCCTTGGGACAAGGGGATTGTAGTTGGCTCAAGCACTCTTGCAACCCAAAGAGCATACCTTGTCTCAAAGCTTTCTAAAGCATGGACGCCCAAGATTGCAGAAATTTGAAGATATATATCAGCACTTGTTGGCAACCCTACAACAAGAAGGTTTCATTGCACTTTTGAAGGAGATAAAGGCATTCGTGAATATCATGATGAAGCTTTCTTAAAGGAAGAAGGACCTATGGTGCTATATGACGAACATGAAGTTGATGGAGGAATCATTAAGAAGGGTATTCCAGTCATGGTATAAAGGGTTCCTTTTGAATCCTTTATGATAATGGCACAAAACTAAATCCTCATGAAGAAGGCCAAGGGGATGTGCCAAAAATGGAAGAAAATTATCATGATATTTCAATTGATCTGCAAAACCCTGATGATAAAATTTTTGCCCAAAAATATAGAGAAGATACAGAAAACATGCTACTAAAAAGCTTTGTGCCCAGAATTTGAATAAGACAACAATGGCAGCCACATATATGAAGCCATCAGTGAAGAAAGTGACCTAGACTTGGGTTGAAAAGAATTTAAATATTTTCTACAGCGAAGTATGAGGTCATATATCATGCATTTTGAAGGAAATCTCCTTTACGACAGTTATGATCATGAGGAAATACAAGGAGAGTGTTCCCCTAATTTTGTTGATGACAATGATCATTTTCGATATCCTCAAGAAAATGTTCCAGATGTTGATCCACGTAGCAGGTGATGCAATTTTGGCAGAGGAAAGCACAAAAGAAGAATAAATTCATATTGTGGCATGTGAAAAAGATGAAGTATGTGGCATCATTCTTGTTTTCCTTGAAGAACAAATGTATGAAGGATATTCTAGGGAGAATTTTGAAGGAAGCCAAGAAGATGTTCCAGATTTGGAAGAACGGGTATTTGTTTCAAATTGTAGGGATTCCCTATATGTGGAGGAACGTGATCTGCACAACTATATGTTCAGTAGAGCAAGGATAAATGATGAAGTTTCCAACAGGAAAGGGGACCCAAATTTGGTTGTTCACATAGAATATTGCAACAACATAGAGCCTAATGCGATTCTAAAAGTCTTGGATGATGATATCCTTACTGCCCCAGATTGTAATGATGAAGTAATTAATGGACCAAAGCCAAATTTTGAACTATGACCAAGAAATTTGGATGAATCTATTCTATCCAATTCAACAAGATGCCTCTTCTTCCTCTCATTCCATAATGACCCTGGTTTTGATGATGAAATGGATCCTCTTAGTTTCATCTCAAGTTATGATGATACATCAGCTGTTCACATTGATGGAAAGGACAAGTTTTTGGAAATGCCTTGTGAGAACATCTATGTTCTTGCTAAAAGGATACAAAAATGATGACTATGTTTTCTAGGATAATGAGGCCATTGGTAAAAGGAGCATATAAGATCAGCCTCTTGATGATGAACTTAACTTCATCTTTAAATTTTGTGATGGATACCTTGAGATTGATGTTCTCAACGAACTTGGTCGCGAATCTGATAAGAAGGCTATAAATCTTGTTGTTATTAACTATGGTACAGATGAAGACATTCCTCAAACCAAATGGATTGGTGTTATTGCACATTTTTTTAGTTTTCCATACGGTGTGCACCCTCTACCAAATGAGATCCGCATTCAATGGACTGAAATCGTTAATTTTGAGGCTCGAACGCAGGCAATAACCAAGACGACATACACATTGATAGTTGAAAATGAAGGCATACTAGTTGTAGCATTTGTTCTATGATGGAAACATGCACAACTAAATTCTCTTCATCTGGTCATAGAGGGTATTTTTTAAAATTTTGACAAGGTCATTGACTGAAGTGTGAATTCACTAATAAGAAATATGAAAACAATCATGGCTTAAAGAAATTTAAGAGAGGCACCAAAGAAGAGGTTGATGATGCTTATCAATTCCCACTTTCTTACAAGAAAATTTCCCTTGATTTCAAGACAGCCATCTTCAATCAGGTCTTCAAAGTTCAAACTGTAAAGGCGATGAGGTAACCCATAAATCCTCCTTTCTAAAATGGCAATGTAGTCTTCTCTAAACAATCTCCTAGACTAAAGTATGCCCTGGGGGATCTGTTGTCCATAGTCTTGCATAGTTTTTATAGTGATATCATCCATAAAAAATTGGATAGGCAACTCTATAACAATCCTTGGTATGAAATTGTTCCACTTTCTAATGCCATAGTTATTTTGTTGAGAAAATTTGGTAGTTTATAGAGCTAGTTTGGCTAATATGGTTTCTGACCCATTAGATGAGATGAATTGATACCCTTTTTTTCTAACCTTGTGCTATATGTAAGTGTTATGGTAGAAATCATACAAGGAATGGTGATCATTGTGATATGATATACCTAGTAGAACACCACAACAATCAATTCAAATGACATCTCAGTCTACATTATCAACACACGGATCAATCATAAAAGTAATGATGCAGACAAAATTAATATTTGATAGTTCTCCATTTGTTTTAGATAGGCCTTCATCAACTGGAACATGAGTTTCCACACCTTGACTTGTTGTTGCTAAGCCCAACATTAGCTTTACATCTTGTATACACACATCTACAACATTATGGATAGTAGCTTCTAAGGGTCCTCCCAATAAGAAGCACTTCCATGGATTTGATGAACATGAGTTTCCACACCTCGACTTGTTATTGCTAAGCCCAACATTAGCATGACATATTGTATACACACATCTACAACATTATGGATAGTAGCTTCTAAGGGTCCTCCATATAAGAAGCACTTCCATGGACCAAGCCAAGAATCTTCAAGTCCCTTGAAAATATGCAAAAAATTATAAAAAAATGACTTAATTAAGTTATAGACTATAGGTATATTGTGAAGAAATGAAGAGTTTCCATATAATGTTATACCTTAGAAGTTTGGCAAGCCTTTTATCAATTTCAATTCTCCACTGCCACCATATACATTTATCCCCGTTACTTGGAACAGACAAAGAATCGGAGGTTGACAACCAACTTTCCTCAAGTACCATCCCAAACTTTTTAGCAACTACATCCACAACTGTTCTAGATGATCCATGGATCAATTTTTTGACCTCTAAGCTACCATCAATGCCATTTCCTTTTGAATCTTCACAATCCAAATTAATAGTGTATTGTAATGCTCCTTTTTCTGGTATTCCTTATGACATGGTTAGGATGGACTTTTAGAGTTGCGGGCAGACAAGTCATAGGTGCAGGTTGGGGTCATCACGAGCCCTGGGGGATTTTAGAGGGTTTTTGAGGAGTTATTATGAGGTATGATGGCATTTGCTTGGTATATTCCACTATCCGCACAATTTGCCTTTCGTTATGTTGCATTCCGACAACTTTCAGAAAATTGATTTATTAATGGGCCTAACTCAATTAATTACGCCTAAGGTGGCATTTCGGGAGGAATTCTTGGCATAACACTTTAGTGTAATAGCTCATTGGAACCATAACAAGAAGATCTATAGGATGGGATGGATAGGAGTGCTTTTCAGTAACCTGAAGAGGCATGGTGGACAATTGAACATTTTCCCACATTAAAAAGAATATTTTAAGGGAAATATGCTCAATGATTAAAATAATAATAAAATAGGAGCTTCTAGAGGAGTCCATCAAATATATAAAAAGAGGATGAAGGTCCATTAGAGATCATCTCGGATTTGGTATTGTTTCTTGTATGACAGGTTGAGAACCTGGTTCTCTACTCCATTGGCAGCCCCAGGATAGAAACCCTCGGGTGATTTAGTGAGATTGGGCGAGTACCCATCTCCCCTTGTTGGATTCATCCAAAATTCACAGGAGAGCTCAACAGTGTAGTTTAGTTCAGTTTGGAGGGCCAGCATAGCAGTGCAACAGATTATCTTGGAGGCTAGCTTTCATCTCAGTTATATTTTGGTTAGAAGGGCCTATGTAGTCATTGGAGGAGGCTCATTTGTGGGAGTTGCATTGGTGGGATTTTGGAGCTGGGGTGTTGGAAGATTTGTAGGAGAGCCATTTGAGGAGGTTAGCTGGGATTTTGGAGAGCAATGATTGACAGTAGCAGCTGCAGTGCCAGAAAACGAAATTGGAAGAGGGCTAAGCTACAAAGGGTCAGATTTTGAATGTTGGAATTAGAGGAAACCATTTCTTGGTTTTTCTAGGTTTTGGGAAAGGATCACCTTCCCAAATTCCTAAAGTTTTCTGAGCAATTTTCAGTGGGTAAATCAGAGGTTGAAATCAGGCATCAGTGTAGTCTTGGAGCAACAATGCAGTTTTCTGGAGGAGCTTGCTATTGGAGCAGTTGGATTTGCTTGTACTCATCAACTGGTGCTTATAGCTTGCCTTGTGCAAGCCCAAGTGTATTTTCTCCAACTATTTTGTACCATGACATTATCATATAACAAAATTTGGCCAGTTGGAGTTGGTGCACTTTTTTCTGGTTCATGTGTTAATTTATGAAATTGTGTTGTTGTAATTGCATGTTCTCTGTCATCATTGTTAATTTTCAATTAGGAATATTATAGTGGTATCAGAGCATGATTTTGGCCAACTATGGGTTCAAATCAAAGTTGCCGTATTGTTCTTGAAGAATAAGGGAGCTAAGTTTGTGGATCAAATATTTCAATCTATTTTGTTGGAGGATAATTGTTGTAGGTGTGTTAAATATTGTTGGAACAGATTTATTGGAGGGCCGAAATTATTAATCTAGGCCAAATTCATTTTTCTGGGCCAAAATTATTTTGCTGGATTGAATTTATCTTTCTAGACCAAGAGCATTTTGCTAGGCCAAAATTATCCTTCTGTGGGGAATTTCTTCCAATGGGCCGAAGTCATTTGTTGCGATAACTTTATTTGCTTTAGCTTAATTTATTTGCCTAAGCCTATTTCATTTGCGAGAGCCAAATTTATCTATTGGGGTTGAGTCTATTTGTTAGGCCCAATTTATTTTTAGTAACCCATTTTATTTATCAGAGTTTTTTCCAGGATATTTCTCTCATTTGAGTCTACGATTTTGCAGTGAATTTGTAAGGTTGTAGAGTTGGAACATTGTGGTATGAATTTATCTTATGTGGAGCAGTGTGCATAGTTGGGTAGACTAGGAAACTCACATTAAATAAGGGATTTTCTAGAAAATCTAGAATTTGCCCAATATTTTTATGGGTTTTTCTGGGTTTTGTGAGAGGAGTCCATGGTTAAAATTTCAAAATTTTCCGGGCAATATTCAAGTTGGAAATAAACATTCCTTCAACAGTGCGTTTTACTAGTGAGTTGGGTAATTCACACTACTCAATCAGTTTGATCTTGGCTTGGAGTTAAGCCCAACCATTTTTGGGTTTTTATGGGTTTGGTGTGAGGATCTCCGGATTAAATTTTCAGAATTTTTTGAGCAGTTTTGAGAGTAGAAACTCTAGTTCTTCTTCTACAACAACTATAGTATTTTCTGAGTAGTGCATGCTACTTGTTTCAGTCATTTTCAACTCTTAGGTCTACTTTACTTCACCTGGGTTTTGCATGCATGCAGTGTGGCATCGAATTTGTTTGAGCATTATAATTCCCTCAAGTATTTTCCTCTCTTGCTTATTCATGTTGCAAGTGTTTCCACTTTATCTGCCAAGTGTTTGATGAAAGTTGTTAAAATCTCTCAAATAAAGTTTTCAATATTTATTTAATTAATGAGAGAGTATGGTGAGTATACGTGAGGTGTTCATATTATATTTGGACCTCTATGTAATTGTTGAGTGTGTCTTGTGAGGGATGCATGTGTATTTATGTGAGAGGTCTATGTATTGAGTCAGCTTGTCATTATTGTATACTTCTTGAAGTACTTGTCATTATTCAGCTAAAACATGGATCAAACCTTCATACATTCCCTCTATAAACTAGTAGAAACAATCAATAGAACCTTGTCCAAGGGAATACTTACTTTGTTACAACAAGAGCATCCACAAAGAAAACATGAGTTGGGACACAAAATCTTTACACTCGGGACAATTGAAGTGCATGGAGGTTACAACAAAGGCCCTTCTCAAACTAGAAGAACTTGCTTCATTCCTTTCCAAGGTGGATTTATCAGATGGGAAGAGCTTGATTTGGGCTCTAAAACCAACCATGCTTGCCTTAGTACAACCCAATTATTTGGAGCATCCTTGTATAGGAGTCAAACTTCCAGCTGCCTCTTGTCTTGGTAGTATCATGATGCTGACCGCACCTGTACCTCAGGAGAGTATTCAGATTGATAGTGGAGACTTTTCAAGATTTGGATAATAGTGAGGGCCCTACCTTGGGGAAGAGGCTAGAGATTCTAGAAGTCATGGCCTTGGTTAGATCTTATGACCTCATGTTTGAGTTAGAGTGTGACGATTTGATCCTACAGATGTTCCAATGCTTCTTCAGCATTAGGAAACATCATCCCGACACAGTCATAGTACACATGCAATCCATTTTGTCCTCATGTATAGGAGGCCATGATTCCATTTGCGGGAGGTTGCAGTCCAGATTATTCGCCATTTGAAGGAGAGAGCAGTTGGTTTCACCTATTGCGTATGGACTAGCCGAAAGGTTAGTAGTATAGTACATTGAGTTGTTCAGGAGATGATTGACCTAGGAGGATTTGCGGAGGATTGGTGGACCATGCAGCAAGAATGAGCTGAGGAGGAAGGGTCTTTACTTCATCTGCAAAGAACCTTGGGGACCTGACCACTCATGCTTGGGAGATGCAGAGGTAGTGCAGGAGGACATTCCTTTTGTATGTCACGAAGAGAACTCTTCTTTGGATGAGTCCATGAGGTCATACGAGGATGCCTCTGGGGAGCATGAGCAGTCATGCGGAGTTGTGGACAGGAGGCCAGATTTATATTCCGGTATGTTTGGTGACCAGCCAATGGACCCTATGGGAGATATTCAGGATGATGAGTCACCCGTGATGATTCAGCATGAACAGCATCTAGTGGAGCATGAGTCAGCTGAGGAGGAGGATATGCACAGTATGCATGTTGAGCCTTTTGTGGAGGGTCAGTCGAAGGATCACATTGAGCCCGTGATGGAGGAGGATGAGCAACCACTCTTCAAGTTAGCCATTGATGAGGAGCAGACATATGTACAAAGAACTAGCAGGGTGGCAGTATTAATAGACACTTATCCTTGGGAGATGATGGAGTATGGCAGGACAATTTTGTAGAGGATTAGTGGGCTAGAGGAGTGTGGAGCTTCCTATCATGCGAGGGAGACAACAGTGAATCCATCTTTGGGTCTACCCATTGATGAGGTGCAAGCAGATGTAGTGGCGGCCAGCAGAGTTGCAACATTTTCAGACATCACCCCTCTCTAGGAGTGGATAGACAGTGCTTGCAGCCCAACTTGCACACTTGGGTCCATCATTGGGAAAGAGGCGGGATTTCTTGGGCCAGTTTTGCTGGTTGATAGGGCAGAGCGCCGAGAGTTGAGCATGGACCAGTATTAGCCTGGTAGACACATAAATTGCACAAGTGTTCATACACGAGATTGGTGACGGATCATGAGTTGGTAACCTATTGATGGTACGATATTTTTAGTCAAGGGCATAGTGGAGCGGGGACCCTTAAACGTGACGGATACTACAGGTTTCAGTTGGCAGTGGGATACAGGTAGACAACTCTTCATCATTCCGTTCAGACATCAGGAGAGCAGGATTAGCATTGGATTGAGTCAGGGGTTGGATTGGAGAGAGGTGATGAGTTGGTACATAGTTAGTGGGTCATCATTCTCAGCTAGAGTTATAGCACAGCAGGATCCTTGGAGCACTGATGTTGGGTGGCATTGGGATCCAGGGAATTTGTTGATGACTTGCTTAGTCAAAGATTGGACTGGGATCTGGGAATTGAGGGGTTTTTTTCCTGGTGGGTTGACCCAGAGGCATAACATCACCCAACAGTTTGTATGGGATCTGGGCATTGGGTCTCAGTTGCATCGGGGCAACAGACTGGTCCACATATTTGGATTGCTTGATGGTAAGAAATCTTGGGGCAAAGGATTTGTAATGTTCCTTTTTCTGGTATTCCTTATGACATGGTTAGGATGGACTTTCAGAGTTGGGGGCAGACAAGTCATTGGTGCAGGTTGGCATCATCGGCGGGCCCTAGGGGCTTTTATAGGGGTTTTTAGGAGTTCTTATGAGGTATGATGGCATTCGCTTGGTATATTCCACCATCCGCACAGTTTTCCTTTTGTTCCATTGCATTCCGGCAACTTTCGGAAGATTGAACTATTAATGGGCCTAACTCAATTAATTACACCTAAGGTGGCATTTCAGGAGGAATTCTTGGCAGAAGAACTTAGTGTAATAGCTCGTTGGAACTGGAACGAGAAGATCTACAGGATGGGATAAATAGGAGTGATTTTCAATGACCTGAAGAGGCATGGTGGCCAATTGACCATTTTCCCACATTAAAAAGAATATTTTAATTAAGGGAAATGTGCTCAATGATTAAAATAATAATAAAATAGGAGCTTCTAGAGGAGTCATGAGATCTATAAAAAGAGGAGGAAGGGCCATTAGAGATCATCTTGGATTTAGTATTGTTTCTTGTATGAGAGGTTGAGAACCCGATTCTCTACTCCATTGGTAGCCCCAGGACAGAAACCCTCGAGTGATTCAATGAGATTGGGCAAGTACCCATCTCCCCTTGGTGGATTCGTCTAGAATTCACAGGAGAGCTCAATAGTGTAGTTCAGTTCAGTTTGGAGGGCCATCATAGTAGTGCAGCAAATTATCTTGGAGGCCAGCTTTCATCTCAGTTATTTTGGTTACAAGGGCCTACGCAGTCATTGGAGGAGGCTCATTTGTGGGAGATGCATTGGTGGGATTTTGGAGCTGGGGTGTTGGGAGATTGATAGGACGGCCATTTGAGGAGGTTGTTTGGGATTTTGGAGAGCAGCGATTCATAGTAGCAGCGGTAGTGCCAGAAAACGAAATTGGAAGAGGGCCAAGCTACAAAGGGTTAGATTTTGAAGCTTGGAATTAGAGGAAACTCTTTCTGGGTCTTTTTGGGCTTTGGGCAAGGATCACCTTTCCAAATTCCTAGAAATTTCTGAGCAGTTTTCAGTGGATAAATCAGAGGCCAAAGTCAGGCAGCAGTCTAGTCTTGGAGCAGCAACGCAATTTTCTGGAGGAGCTTGCTATTGGAGTGGTTGGATTTGCTTGTACTCATCACCTGATGCTTGTAGCTTGCATTTTGCAAGCCCGAGTATATTTTCTCCAACTAGTTTGTACCATGACATTATCATATAATAAAATTTGGCCAGTTTGTGGAGTTGTTGCACATTTTTCTGGTTCATGTGTTAATTTCTGAAAATTTATGTGTTGTTGTAATTGCACGCTCTCTGTTATCATTGTTAATTTTCCATTAGGAATATTACATGGATGGACAAGATGTTGTGCTCCCTTGAGCATCATCTTTTGAGAACCCTGACATTGTGAAGAAAATATGTTCAACAATCCCCTTAATATAGATAAGAAATCTAACCAAATCACTCTGCATTGGTTTTGTCATTTGAAAAGTAATATTTAGGAAAATATGGGTTTAGACGATGTTGTCTGGACTAACTAAGAAAATACAAACCTTCAAAATTAGAAAGAATAAGCAACAAAATAACCATAGGTTTCCCCTTAGAGCCAAATCGTGTGAGAAACATCCATGCTCGAGAAGAATTATTGAATGGCAGACCCCCCTTGAAGAGACACATATTTAGGATCCAATAAACTAACACATATAACTGTAGAAAGTGGTATGTTTTTGGAAAAATCTATGACAAAATGTTCAAGATCCTCCACCGTCTCTAGAATAAGTCTGTGCTAGAAAATTAAGAAATGCCTAGATAAACACTCAATACTAAAACCAACATGGAGGTTATTAGAATAATATACAAATGTAATAATCATTAGAAACCCGAGGGCATGTTGTACTCTTGTTATAAAGTCCTTCAAATTGTAATGATGTTCCTGCAAAAGACACTAATTTATAGCAAAGCTTCAATATAAAAAATTGAATGCAATGGTTGGATGCGACATATCTAATATTAGCTTGACTGTAACAAATTAACAACCTTCAATGGAAGATACAAATAAAAACTCAAAGCTTTTCACAATATACACAAGCACAATTACTTTCTTGTCAAGCATTTCACAAGTCTAGTATCACTTACCTTGGTGCATGTACACTAGAAGAAAAAGGATGTAGAAGAGAGATTATTGGATATACATTAATATTTTGATAATTTTATGTAGATGGGATGAGAAACTTTCACTTTATGGACAATCTTTATGTAGCCGAAGTGAAGTTTTCAAAACACTCATTTGGAAGACCGTCACTCATATAACTCACAATGGTAATCATACAGTAGGCATAAAATATGAACATAGTTAAAATGTGACAACATACTATATTTAAATAAATTATCACTATATGCTTATCAATTCCTCCTTTCTTACGAGAAAATTTCCCTCAATTTCAAGACAACCATCTTCAACCAGGTCTTCAAACTAGAGTGCAGAAGGAATGATACACAATGTTGGGTGGAAGGAAAGATATGCAAAGGGCAGAGTATTACTAAGCAGTTGGAAGACTTAATTAGGGTTTGTAGTTTTTTTCTTAAAACTCCAGAGAAACAATTTCAAATTGAATGTCAATGAGCTTGGATGAATAAAGGTAGATTTAACCAAGAATTTGTTCGTATTTGAAATCAATTTTAAATATTCCTTGAAATTTGTTGAATTGTAATGAAATTGTTCAGCCTCTCATGAAGTTTGGTGAATTTCAAATTTCAACCTTGAAATTCATCGAACCCAATGACTACAAGGAGAATAGATTAAATTCGGATTGAGTGAAACCGAGTTAAGTTTCATGATCTATTTTGACTTTTTTATGAACTCTTAGGTGGCATTTGTTGTTGTTGTTACTAGGATATATTGAGTGCATTCAAGGTCCATAGCAAGCACTTACCATGCCCTAGCCCACAAAAGAATAGCAAACACCACACCTATACCTAGTTTGCAACTCATTTGGGTGCATAAATACAACCACATAAGCTACTCATACATGAATTTATAGTAATAAAAAACAAACTCGTAAATTAACAACATTACCTGGTTAAATAATTTGTCCTGCAAGAACTTTCAAAGGGACATGTCAAAGCTTCCATAGTACTTCATACGAGATATTTGGTTCCTCTCACAAACTGTCCCCTTCAAAATACACCAGTGAGATAATGAAACCAAAATACTTGGATAATCAAAACGGGAAGGCATGACTCGTGCTTTATAGAATCCTTGTTATTCATAATGAATACCTTCTTGTTTTGGTTCAGATGTGGATTGAGACTGTAATAAAATAGAATCAACCTTGTTGGAAATACTGAGAGGGGAGGTGAATCAGTATTTATTTTCAATTGTTATTTTTACCAGTTAAATCACTTATATTTAGAACACAAAATGAACAATAAGAATAAATTCTTTTATTAATTTCTTCTTTACAATAAATCAAGTACAATATATGTAAGGCTCCAACCCTAGATGAAGACACCGATCTTCAATCTCCCAGGCTCCAACCTATATTTTCCAAGCACCGACTTGGACTTTCAAGTCTCCAACCTTGTCAATTCTGAGGCACCAACCTCAAGGGCTCCAACCCTATATCTGGTACAGGCTCCAACCTGGTCTCTTGAGGACTCCTATCCTCTAGGGCTCCAACCCTATCTTCCAAGGCACCAACCTTGTCTCTATGAGGCTCCAACCTCTTGCTTCAATTCATCAAGATATAGTTGGTTGTACTTCACGGCTGCCATTGTCTTCTTCAATGAGCCTTGACAAACTTCAGCTATCCCCTCACTTAGTCTCCACGTTACTTCATTAATGACAACCTTGTTTTTCTTCACATGAAGGTGTCTCCATTGCTCTTCATGTCACCCAAACAAACTCTTTTCAAGGTTATCTCACGATGACATCCAATGCATCATGATCTCTAAGGGTGTCTCCAAGACTTCCATCAATGCTTGGTGATGTCTTGAGGTGTCTTCAATAAATTGCAGAAGTTCTGCACAAGGTTTTCGAAACAGCTTCAAGTACAAGGATTACTGCAAACTCTTATTCAAGGCTTCAAATCTGCTCAGATATCTCTTTGAATAGACTTTAAGATGTTCCTTAAATTCTCTTCTAGGGCTTCTCCATGCCCTTCTTCAATAGCCTTTTCAAAATCCGCAACCAAGTGTCTCCAAGTCTTCTCTACACTTCAGCTCCAAGGGTGTTTTCAAGATGTCTTCCAAATGAGCCCAAAAACATCTCCAATCTGTTCTAGGATTGACTTCAAAAGTTCTGTACAATAAGCCTTCTCTAAAAATGAATTCGATAATGTTCTTCCAAAGTGCCTTCACTGTATTATTGCGCAACATGTATACTTCAAAACAGGACCCAAATTATGTTTCCAAACAATCCTAGTGCTTGTCTTCAAAGAGGTGTTCGGATCTGCTTTAATTATGTTGAAGACTACTCCAAGAAGAGGCTAATGACTGCTCCAGTAATTGTCTTCAATCTTTTCTCCACTGGTGGCTAGAACATGGTCCGAGGGTACTTGTGATCACAGGTTCCAAAGTGTAGGAACCAATCCTATAATTTACTGATGAGCACTATGTGATACATTTTTTTTTTACACAGTAACTAGGAAATGAAACCATAATCATAGAAGTTTGGAACTCAGAAAAATTAAATCACTTAGATCAAAGTCCATAAATTTAACTTCATAACACATACATATATTTAACTTGTTGATTTATAGGCACAATGAAATCATCATAATTAAAAACAATATAACTAACACATGTACCGTTCACCCTTAGACGAGAACCAAACTTGACTTGTCGCTACTTGAGCTCCTTTGTTGTCGTCTACCTCCAAGCCTGAATGTTGTCGTGCTTAGTCCGAATGTAATGACCCACCAGTTGACCTCCCAGCCTACTCCTTGGGTACTCTCCTTCCCCGCGGACCCCCAAGCTGCAATGGGGTTGTACAACGAAGGAATGTGCTAGCTGATAGAGGTGAGCCCCTCTTGGCTCAAGAGTCCCCTCTCTATAACACTCTATCCCACCAAACTCAACTATAGCTCGTAACCACTCAAAATGACATAATCTCCTCCATCCAACAATTGGGTAAACAAAGGTCCTTTTCCCTTCCATTTCCCTTTCTTTTATAGAAGGTTTCACAGGTGACACTCAGAATTTCATGCATAAATAATTATTTTTTTATTACCCCAAAATTTGATTATTCACCCACCCATGTGTCACCCTCTCATCAAGACTCTCCAAAAATAATTTACTTAATTATTTATTTAAAAATAGTATTTCCCTCAACCCAACAAGGTTTCCTATTTCTTCTCCTAGTTGTCTCTTGATTCCCCCTTTTACTCCTTAATTTGTGTTTATTACTGAAGTTAATTGATGATTCTCAGATTTGGTCCCCTAACTACCTCAATTTGCCCTTTTGATGAATATTCTTATGTTGGCTTTTGCCACATGGAAGTTCTCTAAATTTCTCAAATTTTAATTTATTAATCTTATTTTAATTCACCACCCTCTTCTCTTAATGAAGTTTTTAATAAATATTTATACTTAACTCTATGTCCCTCTTTCCCCCTTTTTGCCTAATTAAGTTACTTATGTACATTATCCACTTAATATTTTGTTTTAATCATGGAAAAGGTAGAGTTATCATGGTAAAATATTTTATCTCTTCCTATTCCTCCCTTACCCTAAGTTTTATTCTTGATTTAATTCCTTTGGTTCTAACATCATATGTCACTTGATATGAATTAGTTGGATTTTCATATATTGATTATATTGATTAGTTTCTTTAATGATGTCGAGGGTGTCAAGTTCGTCATGCCCTTCAAGAACTTCCATTCGAAGTTACAAGGGTGTCATGCCTAAGAATTTATTTTTGATGCCAAGGGTGCCAAGTCGGTCGTGCCCTTCAAGAATTTCTCTTGAAATTCCAAGGGTGCCACACCACTTGCCCTTCAAGTATCCAGTGGTTACGAGGGGAAATTATATGTGCAACGCCAAAGACCCCTATCATCTTAGATGTTGCCTGCTATAGTGAGACTAATGGTGTTGGGGATCAAGGAATCCACCTTGATGCACGCCCCCCAGAAAATCCTCGTGAGCGAACCAAATTTGGGACCTGCCCTCACGACATCGTGATCTTCAAGGCGAAGGTACTTCGACCTTTCCAGCCTAAGTCATAGCGGGAAGCTAGTGGGTGAGATCAGGAACACTGTTCCACCCCTCCCATGTTGTTCCATCCAATTTTACAACCCCATCACCCATATGTGAGTCATTCGGCCCAGCAACTAACATGTTCCTGCAACCACTGACTTATCATCAGAGTGTATATATATATATATATCAAGTTCCAAACCGAACTTATAATTTCAAAGACAAAATATTAATTCCTATCAAACCAGATGTTGTCAGCTCATCATATGCGAGTGCCTCTGGTGGTTTCCTGTCATACTCAATAATCATCAGTAACAAAGTTTCTCATTGTTAGTCATTATCATAATAGCAACATCAACATGACCGTCATTCACATCGTTGTTCATTTTGAATCATAACTAATGTAAGTAGCTACCATAGGGACACATCCATCATGGTTATCATAATCATAACATCAATGGGAAATTAACATATCCATCAAAGCCATCATCATCGTAACATCAATAGAAAACCTACCTATTCATCATCATCGTAACATCAATAGAAAACATACCTATCCATCAAGTCTATCATCATCATGATATCAATAGAGAACATACATATCCATCAATGATGTCATCATCACAGTATCAATAAAGAACATACATAACCATCAAATCCATTAATAATAGAGTCATGTGTCTGGATCCTCAACCTGAGGTCCTCAAAGAATAAAGTATGAAGGATCAGTGTCCATCAACCAAAGTGGGGCACTACATTCACCCCCTCCTAATAATGGACTTCGCCCCGAAGTCCTTAGATTAGAAAAGGAAATTAAGATAGGGATGCATATCCTTAATATCCTTTATTAAAATCTTGCTATCCTCATTGTGACAAGTATCCTCAATTTTTAAATCAAGCAATTTCTCCCTGATTTTTGTCCATTAAGGAACACCGAAATATTTGAGGGTCATACTTAAAACATCTTCCATCTTCTTTATGGTGCCCTTTACGCAAGTAATATAAACATCATATTTACTTGTTAACTTTGATTGCCTCCCTTAAATAGTGTTCAAATGGTCTTGGGTGATTATGTGTCGCATGCTTGACAATCAAGCCCCACAATTATATTTTATCATTCTTGATGCCAATGCTTTTAGGGCGCACAACGGCATTCAGCAATGTATAATATGTGTATGGATATGCCTAATACATTACATCAATATTCATTTTGTAACAAATGTGGACTACTTGGGAACCATTAGTTCGTATAAACACCATCCCCAAGTAAGTTAACAAAATATCTACAACTTATATATGTTTATTTCTCATATATTAACAAAATTGATTTCTTATGAAATTAAAATGATCATAGTTATATATGTTTAACATCTATCACCATGAAATATCTCACAAGAGAATGTACAATTAGTGAGTGACCATTAGCTCAAACCACATGTGTAATGAACCTACGTCAAGGTGCATCAATTCTTCTCGTGAATTAATCTCAACTACATCACTTACACCACTTAGGTTTAATTAATAAAATGGCTTTTAGGTTAGAGATCGTCACATAGTAGATATCCTTTAACATGATATCATTAATATCGTTATATGATAAAGCTCCAACAAAATAAATAAAACCATACAAGTATATGATAGGCTCCAAAAACTAGCACTCAATATCAACCTATATCAAATTAGTAATAATCCTTTTGAATTTCTTAGCTGTCACATATTTGAATCTAAGAGTATGGTAATTATCAATTTCAATGTGTCTAATCACCATTGTCTCAACAATAACCTAAGCTAAACTCCTTCATGTATCACATGCATGGCACGTCTCTACTGTGCAATTCTTGAATAATAAGCAATTGCATGTTCCCCCTTCTTCTCCCATAAAGGAATCGACATGAAAATTTTATTCAATACATCTATTCCCTGAAGTGTCTGTGTGTGTGTATATATATATATCTGTGTGTGTGTGTGTGTGTGTGTGTGTGTGTGTGTGTATAATGTAAGTAATCTCTGAGTCATTATTGGATCCATCAACATGTCCCTAGGTGTTCCAAATCACTTGTGATGGCTAAGCATTCCAAAAACCACTATGTCATGAACCATATTGTTTTATAGTAAAGGGGTATGATCATATGAGATTGACTAACTAGGTGAAGAACCACACACATGAACACATACTTATGGCCTTCCTTTGGCAAAGTATTTGGTAAAACTATATAGATACTAAAAACGTAATATAAGAAAAGCGATAGACTGTCATCCAGGATTTCTCAAGATGAAAGGATGAAACACTTTTGTTACTGTTCTTGTCATTATTTTGTCCTAGGTATGAAATGAAACTCTAACCCTCAAGAGTTCTTGTTTAATTTCAGGTGGATGATTCCCTAGAAGGAGTCGCCTCCAAATCTTTAGTGCATAAACAATTGCTGCCATTTCTAGATCATGGGTTGCGTAGTTCTCTTCATGGGTTCTAAGTTTTCTTGATGCATATGCTATTAATCTTCCTTCCTGCATCAATACACAACCCAACCCTTGCTTGGAGGCATCAGTGCAAACCAAAAATTCTTGTTCCATATCTAGCACCTTTAAAATTGGTGCTGTCGTTAACAATACTTTCAACCTTTGGAATGCCTCTTCATTGACTATAGTATGATGACCATTTCTAGCCCTAAGGCTAGGGTTGTACATGTACACAAGCCTAGAGTGATTTATTACTAGAGTGATTTCAAATTTGAAATTGTAAAAACTAAAATAGAAAATAGCAAGAATAAAAATGGGATTCCTTCAAGATAGTTTTGGTCATGGCTACCCTTGAAGGTTGTGAGGAGGAACAACCCCCTTCTCCAAAAGAAAAATATTTTTGACTATGTATTTAGTGTTGTAAGTTTTGAATGATTACATCAACAATAATAATATAGTTTAAGGTTACAATATCTTCTCATATATAGCTTGAAATTTCCAACTAGCTTCTCATTTCTTACTTGTCACTACACTTTCCATCTACAAGTTATATATAAATTTGTAGAAAGGTTCTTAAACCATTTTCCATCTGTGCCTTCCATCAATCTATTTTTATATCATAAGAAAATTAAAAGTTGAACATCAATTTTCTTTTACATAATAAATAATAAAAACAATTAATTAAATATTCTCTTAAGTCGTTGTTATATAAATAAAATAAACGCTCTCCATAATAAATTTCCCCAAAAATTGTATCAAACAATATAGACATGATATCATCTAAGGCTTATATATAAAAAAATTAATATTTCAAAATGACACCCAAGAAACACTTGTTAGTATACCTTGAAACATTTTATCAATACATCATATATATATATATATATATATATATATAAAGCTAATATCTTAAAATGACCTAGTAGAAATACGTCTTGCAATTTGGCATTTAGTCCCTTTCCTTCCCATAAAAGAGCATTTCAATCTACTTTTCCTCAAGCATTTTAGTATGGTAGAGACACCTAAAATTTGCTATCATTTCAATTCATTTGGCATATGCATAAGGCATTCTAGATATTAGTCTCATTTAGTTGATTCATTCTAGATATTAGTCTCATTTATTTGATTCTCTCTTCTCCATAGGAAAGAGAGCGATTGTTTTTGTGTATGGTTTAATTGCCTATAAAAAAAAAAACTGGGAGATTGTTTAAACTTATTAACATCTAAAATACATGGTTTATAATTTTTT
Source organism: Pinus albicaulis (assembly GCA_034641835.2). Lineage (NCBI taxonomy): Eukaryota > Viridiplantae > Streptophyta > Pinopsida > Pinales > Pinaceae > Pinus > Pinus albicaulis. The sequence goes on along the minus strand of JAXQQM020092421.1, from coordinate 59,253 downwards.
TTTTTTAATTTGCAATAATTTCATCTATAACTCAATATCTTTGTTAACTTTAACCACACAATAACCATAACTGTTAATAACTTTGACCACAGAATAACCATAACCACAACCAAAATCACAATAGTAAAAAAATGTTATGTGACATGATCCTAGAATCTCACTGGGTTGAATTCGTAGGAGTTTCTGAATCAAATATTTTGGGCCAAGGCCAACGAAAAATAAATTAAAAATTTAAGGCCCAGAGAGAAGATCCAAGACAAATTAAATATTTAATTAAAAAAATCTAATAATAAACCAACAACTAGTTCAGGCGTAAAGGCATGGAAGAGTTCTGGCCAAAACCACCTGAAATAGGCAAGTCTGCCCCTCATGGATTGTTTTAGAGTCCCCACTAAAGAGTGCCTGCCAAAATGACATGGAAAAGGCATCCCTGGGCTCATGGATTGTTTTAGGGTCCTCAAGTATAGCCATAAGCCGATAAGGGTCTTCCCTGGATTTACATTTATCTCATATGTAAATATATATGGTATGAATTATGTAACAATTGAGCACAGAGAACAAAACTAAAATGGAAAACATGTAAAAATAGTTCATGAATTGTGCAGTAGTTGAACACTGCTAACATATTTAAATCTGCCATAGCAAAGTCAAATGCAGGATGCAAACTGTGAGGTAGATTTATAGTTCTAATACCAGGGAAAATGAAATATTTAAGTGTGCATTTAAACCTTAATCTCATTTGAGAGATAATTACAATGGATGGCTTATATTTTAATATAATAGCTCAATTGAATAAGCCAAAACTCACAACATTCTATACTTCAACTAAACAAATGTGTGTGATAAACTGTATGTTCCAGACACCTATGTCAAGAATAAATAAATAATGCATTGCATAATCACCTAACTATCTCAGAAATAATTAAATAATCATCTAAAAATTATTTAGATAAGAATTAAATCAATACATACCTTGTTGGCAAAGTTAACCATTGGATCTTCTCTACAGTCCAATCTCATCTCATTGCACCTCAAGACCCAACCCAAAAAACCAAGACAACCAACTCATCCAACCCAAACCAAAAGAAAGAAACTGTAAAAATAAAAATAAAAACACAGACAAAATTTATTTAAGGTTGAGGAATTCAATTAAACCCACCAAAAAAAGTCAACAATAACACTGAGAAAAGAAATAAAAACAATACAAAACGAAAAGCGGGTTGAAGAAATTGATTGATTCTTTTAGCCGAGTAGACTAAAACCTGGTTCAGGACACAGAGTTACGCTGGCATATTATTTTCAGTATTTGTGTATGTCTTCCGCCTTTGAACTCACAAGCCCGAATTGAAATTTGCAGAGGTCTATGCTTGATACAGGTACCTTAGTGGGAATGAATACCCAACTATTAATTTCCTCTCCCAACCGAAAGAATCTTCCCATCTCCCTCTCCATGCCGATTCCTGTCCCATGACATCGTTTCCTCATATCCATTATGGCTACGGGAGACATGGAGTCTATGATTGTAATTATGCATTAGATACGCTGGGAGATCTGGAGTCCAATTACAACCACGAGGATTTTGGATACCATCAATTTGTTGCATAATAATTCAACGACATTATTCATTTATATCTTAATAGATTGATTCACTGCGAAAAAAAACGAGCCACAAAATCATTGAAGGGTCTACCTATTTTGTTAGTCAACAACTCAACATTGCCGAATCAAATCAATATCATGAGGATTTTGGAAATTTAAGATCGGATCTTGTCAATGGTGACATCATAGTTTTCTGTTTGGCACGAAGAATCTGGAATTCAATTCAATAATATGTAGTTTTCAAGGTGCTTGACAACAATGTATAAATGCTGTAATATTAAACTCAACTTTCGATCGAGCCTTGATTGAACGGAAAGGCTCTCAAAAGAATATCACCGCATCTCGAGGGGGTAAGGGACACTAATGATTACTGTTGATGATCGAAGGTGAAAGAAATAACAAAGTGTGAGGGTCAATACGTGCTTTTCAGCAAAACAGAAATCGAATTCCCATGGGAAACTAAATTTAGGCTTCTTAGCGTTGAATGCCAAGCAGCTTGTGACGTGATCCACAAGCTTCTTCAACCACCACTATTAATCGACTATGTTAGTGACAGCCATGCCATTAACCATGTACTTCGCTCCCAGCCACCACATCGTATGTCGATGTAAGTGGACCAATACTTCGTAGACTCTTTTGTTGCGGCCCTAGATATTAATTTACTAAAATTCCACAATAAGTAGGACTCTCACCTGTTTGGATACTAATTGATGAAAAAAAATAACATAGTTTCCAAATACAGAGTGTTTAGCGTAAGGGTAGAAGCGAATTCAACACATCGTACCAAACAGAAATGACTTTATTAAGTAAAGGAAGCTATTCACTAAACCTCAACTAAAGAACACATCCACATAGAGACAACAGATTCACAAATTTTACGGAGTAACTCAGTATTTGTATTAATCGAAAACAACAGTGAGCCACTATATCATTACTCGGCAGAGGAAAAATGAACCAATTCTCATGTCTTCAAACTTCCATCAGCAGGTTTATTTACTGCTCAGTTCCTTAGAGCTGCAGGCAGCTCTTGATGTTTCTTTTCTGGTTAAAGCTTTAAAAGCCCAAACCATGCTACCAACCATCCGAACTATTAAGACAGAACTCAGTGGACCTTATACACTTTAACCTATATTTTCAAAAATAAGAAATAGGAGCATCTCCCTGCCGGCTTAGGGCTCCTGGCCTTTCTGGGCAAATTATACTACTCTTCCCTTGTAGAGTAAAACTATAGCTATCTCTCTGTAGAGAAAAGATATCCAGAAACACTAATTATGGGAAACTATGTTCCCGGGGAAACACGGAGTGCGGTGCGGGTGCGGGACGGGGGCCGGGGACGGCGACGGGGACGGCATTTTTGAAATTGATGAAACGGGGGTGCGTGTGGATCCGTACGTATTTTTTTATTTTTATATTAATATATATTATAAATTATAATTTATATATCATATATAATACTATATTTTATAAATTAAATTTATAAATTATAAATTTAATGACACTAGTAATTTATAAACTTGGATAATATACAATGCTACATGGCTAATATACAACCAAATCGCCATATAAAATAAAAAATTACTCCGACTGATTCAGATTCATAGAGCAGCAAAAACAAAGAGAATTCAAAATCACAAAATGGATTTTTAAGCATATGATGGTGCTTTGTAATTCATAACCACGTTTATTCCTCCAAGATTCATATTTCAAATGTTGTATATATTGACGTTCTGCTTCATTGAAATATAAGGAGTCTTGGCTGCTTCATTAAGGTCTTATGACTCTAATTAGTTAGCAATCCCTCTACAACTCGTGGAAGAAATTATGAACGGTAATAACTTTCGATGGGTTTTAATTGTAGGCCTACTTCAAATAGCTAAGTAAATTTTAGAAAGTAATTGTTTTAGTGGGAGTCTAACAAACTGCCTGTCAGCAGGATGGGTTGCTCTAACTGATCTTTGCAAATCTGTGTCCCCAGGATTACTGACTTTTTGTTATGAGTCAAGCAGTTCACTCTCCATTGAATTAGCTGAAATTTGGAAGGACTTGGTGTAGAAGTAAATGCTATTTTGAAAGCCTGCAAACCAGGGAGCAAGTTTTAATTCCTATCCAATATTTGTATGTTTGAGTCCTGTATGTTTCGCCGTCGAGAGGAGGGCCGCACTGTGAGGGCGGAATCCAGATGAATGCTGCCGCTGTGCCGTTCGATAACTTGTGCAATGTGAATGCTGAATGGTTAGGTCGAATGGTTAGTAACTTAGTAACTTAGGTTTAAGTTTGACATTTGTATTTTTAATTTTTAATCTTTTTAAATTTTAGTTGTAGTTTGATCATTATATGTTTTAAAAAAATCAAAATAGTTCGATTTTAATTTTAATTTATCGTTTGAACTTTGAATCATGAATGTTTTAAAATTTAGAAAAAAAATAAAAAATAAAATAGTTTTTATAATTTATTTTATTAAATTATAATTTATTTTTAATATTTATTAAAATTTAATTAAATTTTTTAATTTTTAATCATTTAAAAAAATTTATATATTTGAAAAAATTGTTCATGAAGAAACCTGAAGAACCCGAAATTCGGGTTCTAAGTACCCAAACGATGGGTTCTTCATACCAAAAGAACCCAAGAACTCGAAATTTTTTTTTTGAAGAACCTGGTTCGTTTGGGTTAACTTACAGTTCTTCGAGCTTCACACGGTTCTTCGAAGAACTTTGGTTCTTCGAGAAAAATTTGGTCCTTGAGAAGAACTGGTTCTTTGGGCATTTTAGTTCTTCGAGAAGAACCCAGTTCTTCCGAAAAGAGCCCGGTTAGTTTGAGTTCTTACGCCGAGAGAAGAACCCGTACCCGAATCCGATGCTTGGGTGCGGGAACCCCACCCCGGTCTGCAGGGAACCGTGCAACGTAGATGGAGAAAATCTGAAATACTGAAAATCTTTTTCAGCTAATAAAAAACCAATAAATAGATAACTAAATTTTGAATCTTGTTCAGTTGATAAGCAATCAACATATATAATTGCTATTCTGCTCTTTGCATGAACTTTGGGGTTTCGGTTAACTGCCATATTTGCAAAAAGTGATCTTGTTTGCATTTATAGATTTTTTTAACCCAGTAATACAAATAACGTACACTTAATATTGCGATGAATATATGTATGCAGGATCAGCTGATAAGATTCATGGGAAAACGTTGAAGGTTAGTGGAGAGTATCAGGCCTATACGTTGCATGAACCTATTGGAGTTGTTGGTCAGATAATACCGTGGAACTATCCACTCACAATGTTTTTCCTTAAGATCAGTCCCGCCCTGGCCTGTGGATGTACAATAGTCATCAAATCTGCAGAGCAGACTCCCTTAGTTGCATTATACTGTACCCACTTGGCCAAAGAGGTATTTGTTTATTACTTTAACCTTGCAGCAGACAATGCAAACATCAATTATCATGATAGTTTTATCAGTGCAATATTTAGCAGCCTGGCCCAGATATTGCACATGCAATGCAATGTTTGCTAAATCGTATTTTGTCTCGATAAATTATGTTACAGGCGGGCATACCGCCTGGTGTGCTTAATGTGCTGTCTGGCTTTGGAGAAACGGCTGGGGCTGCCATAAGCAGTCATATGGATATTGATAAGGTAGGCCTCCATGGCCATACCTGTGCTTGAGGATGATTCATGGTGCTAGTGATGGTTATGGATGGAGTCATAATGGTATAATAGAGTTTGATTTTTGTCATAGAACCAAACATAATCAAGAAGGTTTCTGAGTCCACAAAGACTACAAAACTCATGGCTCACAAAAATAATACAAGGAAAACCTTAATACTTTATGGGCCTATAGGTCCTAGAGGTTAGTGTGCTCTGATACCAAGTGTAGTAACCAATCCTATAATTTACTAGATGAGCACTAGGCTTTACTTTTTTTTTTTTATAGTCACTAGGAAGTGAAACCATAATCATACAAGTTTGAAACTCAGTAAAATTAAATCACGTATATCAAGTCCATAAATTTAACTTCATAACACATACATATATTTAACTTGACTATAGACACAATGAAATCATCATAATTAAAAACAATATAACTAACACATGTACCATTCACCCTTAGACGAGAACCAAGCTTGACTTGCAGCTGCTTGAGCTCCTTTGTTGTCGTCTACCTCCAAGCCTGAATGTTGTCGTGCTCAATCCGAATGTAATGACCCACCGGTTGACCTCTTAGCCTACTCCTTGGGTACTCTCCTTCCCCGTGGTCCCTCAAGCTGCAATGGGGTTGTACAACGAAGGAATGTGCTAGCTGATAGAGGTGAGCCCCTCTTGGCTCAAGAGTCTCCTCTCTATAAAAATCTATCTCACCAAACTCAACTATAGCTCGTAACCACTCAAAATGACATAATCTCCTCCATCCAACAATAGGGTAAACAAAAGGTCCTTTTCCCTTCCATTTCCCTTTCTTTTATAGAAGGTTTCATAGGTGACACTTGGAATTTCATGCATAAATAATTATTTTTATTACCCCATAATTTGATTATTCACCCACCCATGTGTCGCCCTCTCATCAAGACTCTCCAAAAATAATTTACTTAATTATTCATTTAAAAATAATATTTCCCTCAACCCAACAAGGTTTCCTATTTCTTCTCTTAGTTGTCTTTTGATTCCCCCTTTCACTCCTTAATTTGTGTTTATTACTGAAGTTAATTGATGGTTCTCAGATTTGGTCCCCTAACTACCTCAAATTGCCCTTTTGATGAATATTCTTATGTTGGCTTTTGCCACATGGAAGTTCTCTAAATTTCTCAAATTTTAATTTATTAATCTTATTTTAATTCACCACCCTCTTCTCTTAATAAAGTTTTTAATAAATCTTTATACTTAACTCTATGTCCCTCTTTCCCCCTTTTTGCCTAATTAAGTTACTTATGTACATTATCCACTTAATATTTTGTTTTAATCATGGAAAAGGTAGAGTTATCATGGTAAAATATTTTATCTCTTCCTATTCCTCCCTTACCCTAAGTTTTATTCTTGATTTAATTCCTTTGGTTCTAACATCATATGTCACTTGATATGAATTAGTTGGATTTTCATATATTGATTATATTGATTAGTTTGTTTAATGATGTTGAGGGTGTCAAGTTGGTCATGCCCTTCAAGAACTTCCATTTGAAGTTCCAAGGGTGCCATGCCTAAGAATTTATTTTTGATACCAAGGGTGCCAAGTCGGTCGTGCCCTTCAAGAATTTCTCTTGAAATTCCAAGGGTGCCACACCACTTGCCCTTCAAGTATCCAGTGGTTACGAGGGGAAATTATATGTGCAACGACAGAGACCCCTATCATCTCATATGTTGCCTGCTATAGTGAGACTAATGGTGTTGGGGATCAAGGAATCCACCTTGATGCACGCCCCCCAGAAATCTTCTTGAGCGAACCAAATTTGGGACCTGCCCTCACGACATCGTGATCTTCAAGGCGAAGGTACTTCGACCTTTCCAGCCTAAGTCATAGCGGGAAGCTAGTGGGTGAGATCAGGAACACTGTTCCACCCCTCCCATGTTGTTCCATCCAATTTTACAACCCCATCACCCATATGTGAGTCATTCGGCCCAGCAACTAACATGTTCCTGCAACCACTGACTTATCATCAGAGTGTATATATATATATATATCAAGTTCCAAACCGAACTTATAATTTCAAAGACAAAATATTAATTCCTATCAAACCAGATGTTGTCAGCTCATCATATGCGAGTGCCTCTGGTGGTTTCCTGTCATACTCAATAATCATCAGTAACAAGGTTTCTCATTGTTAGTCATTATCATAATAGCAACATCAACATGACCGTCATTCACATCGTTGTTCATTTTGAATCATAACTAATGTAAGTAGCTACCATAGGGACACATCCATCATGGTTATCATAATCATAACATCAATGGGAAATTAACATATCCATCAAAGCCATCATCATCGTAACATCAATAGAAAACATACCTATCCATCAAGTCTATCATCATCATGATATCAATAGAGAACATACATATCCATCAATGATGTCATCATCACAGTATCAATAAAGAACATACATAACCATCAAATCCACTAATAATAGAGTCATGTGTCTGGATCCTCAACCTGAGGTCCTCAAAGAATAAAGTATGAAGGATCAGTTTCCATCAACCAAAGTGGGGCACTACAAAAAGTATCACGGATAAGGTACACGATCCGAGCTCCAAGCGGTAAAGTGACTCCTATGCGAAAATCCTAGCTACACAAATCAGACTTTGATTAAGACTATCTGAATTTCTCCCAACAGAAAGGTCTGGTTCAACACAAGCCTGGTCTGAGCTGATGAGGGTCTGATCCTACAGTTCAAGGTATATATAAGTATATATAGGACTGTTCATAAGTTTGCCCAAACTGTTCAGCAATTCGAGCTTGTTCTCCACAAGACTCATAAATTGTAGTCCCTCCACAGATCCAGAATAGGTGGCTGCCAATGTAAGGTTTCAGGACTTAAAATTTCAGGTCCGAGAATTTTTAGAAAGTTAACCCAAAAAAAAAAAAATTGCCCAAACAGTTATATCTTTTTATCCTCCTTGGCCACCTTACTGCTCCATCTTCCTGTGATCTTCACCAAAATTTCTGTGCTAGAATGAATAGTCCGAACTCCTATATATATTGGTTTTGAGTTAAAGTGAGGAGACATGTCACTTGAATGAGAGGCCGACTTGAGTAGGCCAGCACAGGTCAGCTCAAGGACAGATTTATTTCCTTAACTTGAAAAATTCATATCTCCCAAACTACTCGGAGTTTCAGGCCAAGTAATAGCTCATTGGAAAGACAAAATTTTGCTCTAAAGAATAGTACAGGAGTCAAATTGAGAAGCTGCCTCTAAGGTAGTGAAAAATATTTTTTAATGAGACTGACCTTGAAATTTAGTGCAGAAAATATTTGGGACAGAATGAGGTGTTTGGGACGTGTGGTTAATAATAGCTTCTCCATTTTTTGCACCAATAATATTATTATGAGTGTCATCATGAGAGTATCCAACAAAGTCATCATGATAGTGAATCCATAATTTCCCATTTGGAGAGCTTCAAAGAGTCTTCGAACCACCATCTAGATCATTAAACGAGATCTTCCAAAAATTTCATCGTATGTCATCAAGTGTTCTTCAAGTCCTTCATGTCTTGTCCCCAATCATTGTCCATGTCATCATATAGTTTCCAACCATGTCATCAAGACCTTCATTGAATGAAATCATCAAGTGTAGCCTTGTAGCTTACCAAACAAGGTACATGATTGACACAAGTTACCTTAAGAATATTTGCCATCTTGACATCATGCTGGTTCCAGGCTTCTTCATCAAGAGTAAGCACATCATCATTAATGGTATCCTTATTAACCATGAGGGACTTCTCATCATGAGTAAGGACCTCTTCATACAAGGTCTGCATGATATCACTGCAAAGGTTTGCCATTAGGGTTTTTAGGTCTTTACAAGAATATTGATCCTCATATTGACATCAATGACAACCTTAGACCAACAATCTCCCCCTTTGTCATTGATGGCAATATTCTTTCCCTTCCAACATTTTCTCCCCCTCTGACATCAATGGAAAACGAGGTGCCAAAGTGCTCTCCCTATCACGCTGCTTCATGCTGCTCCCCCTGTCATTGTACTCTTTATTCTAGCAATGTGGTCCATGATCGATGTGTTTGCATCTCTTCATGTGATGAACCATCTCCCCCTTCTTGTACAAGCTACTCTAGCTCATGAAGGATTGCTCGCCTTGTGTGATCAAGTAGAAGACATCATCATAATATCATGATTTTTTCAAGGGAGTTACTTTCGAGGGATGATCTATCAAGATTGTCCATGTGTAACTCATCAAGGATTTCATAGGGCCCACTCACGGATCACTTTCTGCAAGAATACTCAAGAATCACAAACCCCCCCTAAATGTATGCATGGTCTCTTTTTTGTAGGGTTTCACCATCAAATACTTGGAATATCAAGGATGAATTCATCTAGTCAAGAACATGCATTGTTGGTTGAAGTGTTCAAGGGACTTCCGGATTCAACTTGCTTCCTTCTCCATACTTGTGTAACTTTTTTCTTTGGCATGGTTCTTGTTAGTGTCAGTCTTTGCATCCTATCACCAGTGATAAAATGGACTCTTATCATGTTTTTTTAGGGTCCCATAGTCAAATTTCTGTCATTTCACTAGGTTTTCAAGAAAAAAATTGGTCACTGGCATTAGGTTTAGGATGATTTTCCACTCCTTCCAAAATTTTAAACGCTGGTCCATATCATCAAATAAGCTGAGTATATCATTATTCAGAGATTGTCATCATCATTTCAGTCATCTCCATCAGTATCTCATTCAGTTCAGAGTCTCCATTAGGTTATTAGGGTTTTAAGCTTACCCAACTGCCATTTCATGCATAAAATCCGGCAAATTGGAAGAGTGGTAATAAAACAAGTTTCTTCAATGAATTTTGATTTTTAAATATAATTTTAACGTTTCTATATGTAATAAGTGTTCTAAAGTTCCAAAGTTGTAGTTCAATGCTCCAAGGAAAACTCAAAAAATTCAGATTACAAAAGGTTATGAAGTCAAAAAGAAGAAAAGAAGTTATCCTTCAAAAATACATCTGGGGCCCATCATCACTCAAAGGGAGTCATTCCATGCTTATAAAAGGCCCAAAATGACACAAGCTCATTTCATTTGCACTCTTTTGCCTTATTAGCATCGAGCTCTCATTGATCATTTATCATTTCCTCACAAGTTTAGGGCCATACATTTTCAAAAATCAAATTTTTCCTCTAGTCGATGCGCTTTTCCTTCTGGTGCTGCGCTTTTCCTTCAAGTGTTGTGCTTTTCCTTCACACGATGCGCTTTTCCTTCTGGTGCTGCATTTTTTTTGCAGAGGAGCTACGCTTTGTCTTGAAAAGCGTCTAAAGGGTTGCAGAAGGTCTCCAAGCTCAACACAAGCTTTCACAAGGGTAAAACAAGTAAGTTGAGCCACTTCACACCCTCTTTCACTCAGTGTCTTCATTCCTATGGTGGAAATTTGTCAATTTTTCCCTACAGTACGCTTTTCTTGAAGACTTTTTTTTTAAATTTGCAAACCCTAGACTCCCTCTCCTGCCATACCCTAACCTCCTACACACCTAAATACATCCCTAAAACCCTAAGCCCCTCTCAACTTTCATTCCCTAAAACCTATCCCCAAACCCTATCCCTACTCGCTGCATTTTTGGGCAACCAACAGTATAGGCCTGTGTAAAAATTCCCTAGCCCTATTCCCTCATCCTTTTAATCTCCCTCCACTTCCCTAAGGTCCCTAACATTCCTCCTCACCTCTTCAATATTTTTCCTACATTCATCCCTACTTCCTAACCCCATTATGCCATTCCTTTTTTCCCTTCCCTTGTTTTTCCCCTAGGGTTTGCTATCATAGTCCACTATGGAGGAGGAGAAGAAAACATATAACAAGGGTGGGAAAGTGTCAAGATATGAACCATTAGATACTCGGGAGTTGTTGTCATCACCACTTGCAGTCAAGTGCTTTCAGCATGTTGGGTGTTTTGATTTTTGTGAGTTGGTCCAAAAAGTGCAACATCATCTTGAATTGACCAGATTGTTTGTCACCAACCTCGAGAAAGGTCAAGTCACTATTGCAAGGGTCACCTTTACCATCCCAGCTGATCCCATAGCAACAGCCACAGTCATACCTAACATGGGTGAAAAATGGTTTAAGACCCAAGAATTGGATGCTCAATTGTATCAACCCTATCTCAGAGCTCAATACAAAGACATCATCAAGAAAATATTTCCTTTTGGCCAGCTCCTTGACAGGTTTGCATCTTTGATGAAGGTCATCATGAAATATTTTACTTGTGAGGGGAGATTCTCTAGGCTCTACAGTTATCACATCAGATTACTCATACATTTTACCAGGGTGAAATTTCTCAACATACCCTACTACCTATACAAAAGTCTAGACAAGATGGCATACATAGTGCATCACAAGCTAGAACAAAACAACCTCTTTCATCATTCCCTCATCAAAACTATTGTCCTACATCATCTAGACCAACTAGGCATAGCTTGGGAGACATTCATTGAATCAGAGGTATTTTTACCTTCTTCTAATCAGCCTACTACACCTACTTCATCATCAACACCACCTACACAAGCAGAAATTGGTTCATCTAGTAGGGCTACAGTGAAGAAGAAGAAAGGAGGGGATAAAGTGGTAAAAACTTATCAAAGAAGGAACAGGCTTGTGTTTTATCCACAGATTGTGGGAGGGGCCAAGCCTTCTTCACCAAAACATGGATCACCATCAGTGCAGCATGACACATCCATGCATGAGGAAAAATATGATTTTGACCTAATAGACTTGGAGGCCCATGAGGAGCAGGAAAACTTGGAGAGGGTCATAAAAGATAAGGATACTCAAATAAAATAACTTCTGGACAATTTGGCAAGGTCCAAATTCATCATTTCATTCCTTGAGCAAGAGAACAGTCAACTCTAAACAAAGCAGTTGATTATCGAGGTAGAGCAACTTAAAGCTAAGAGGCAAGAATTAAAAGGCAAAGCAGTGATTGAGCATGAAGAGTCTGATGAGCATGATGAACAAATGGCAAGGAGAAGACCAAGAACAAGGGGCCTAAAAAGAGCATTAGAGCTAGAAAGACAACATGAGGCACTTCTTGTAGAGGAACTCACTTTTGAGGAGAAGATTGCCATGAAAATCAATGAAGATAGGGAAGTTTGGCTAGAAAGGGTCAATACTCACTTAGAAAAGCTTCTTGGAAAGGCCAACAGAGATAACAAGATACATAAACATATGGCTGCCCACTACCAAACAAGGAATTAGATTGCACAAATCAAAATTAAGCAATTGCAAGACAAACTTAAAGAAACCCTAATCAACCAAAAGGAAAAGGGTAAACTTGATTTGCTTGCTGATGCCTCCATGGTTGCATAACGTACCTCATCAGGACCTCATACATCAATTTTGGGAAATTTTGGAGAAGATTTTGGAAAATTTCATATTTTTGGTCAAATTGGGCAATTTTAGCACAGTCACCCTGCAAAAAGGGAAGCGTGGGCCATGCTACGCTTTTTTTGGAGAGATCCACATGGCACAAACTCTACATGGTTGGATAGCTTATGACTCCTACATCAACTTTGGACACCTAATAGCCCAAGTCATCGGCTTTTACAAGGAGAAAATGGTCAAAAACCACCTAAAAAACACCTTTCTGCCTTGTTTTTTGAGGCCATGCTACACTTTTTTACTAGTCTTGGGAGAATGAGTTTTTGAAGACCTTCCCATGGGTCATTTTCAAAAATTCAAGATGTTCTGGAAACTAGACAGACAGGGCTAGTTTACCATTCTCTCTTATTTCAATTTTGACTTTAGGAAGGTGCTTAAAAATGGACTCCAACAAGGCACTGCGCTTTTTCTAATTTTCTAAGATTTTAATCAAATTTTCACTGTGTAATTTTTGACAATTCCTAGTTTGACTATTGTAAAAGTCAAAAGGTGAATGTGGATGAATATAAAAGTCAAAATTTAAATGTAAATGGTAAAAATGGAGTTGAATAGGTGTCTTATCATCCATTTATTGCTTTGAGGATTTGTCTCTTAATGGTTAGATAAATGACAAATTTGTTGTGTAACCTCCCTAGTGTGTAGCAGACTTCAGATAGATGCATGTATTTGAATTTCTTGCTAGCAAATTCGACCTCCAAGGGAGGATTTCGACCTTAGTGGCTATATGAGGCCCATTGTAATCAGTTTCAAATGTTGAATGCTATGGAATTTAGCTTGGAACACTAGTTTATTGTTTGATTTTGGCAGGAACTAATAGACAGAATTTGTCGCTATTGTGGTGGGATTCATGTGGTATGTGTTTAGTAGTGTTTCTTCTTCTGTGATCATATGTTTGAATGTATTGAACCTTCCATATTCATTTCCATGTCCTATGTGATTGATTTCTAAGTTTGATAAGCAAAATTCATTGATTCAATGCTTTGTTTTGGAGAAGCCTTCATATTTATGTTCATTTTCTTTTGATATAAACGAATTCATGATGTTCATGCTCGTTTTGAAACCCTATCAATATACCATATTCACCAAGATACCTTTAAAGTGCTCAAGTGTGTGCTTACCTTGCCCCATTATATCTCTGCAAATCTGATTTTCAGAACCCTGACCTAGTTTTTCCTAGACATAATTCATCATCCAACGTAAACCTTCAAAATCAAATCAAAACCCTAAGCTACATACCTAGCCTAATATCTTTCATGATCCAGTCAATTGGCTGTGATTTCATTGAGAGAGCCACCTCAAGCTAGTAGGGCTAGCTACTAGGTCAAAGTGGTTTGTGGTTACCTTTGTTGGTCTCCTTCTCAGCCTTTGGAGAACTGGTGAAGTGCTAACATCTTGGCGCCACTGCCAGGGAGCGAGGTGACGAGTCTTCCTCGGGAAAGAACGACAAGGATCAGATCTGATTGCTAATGGTGAACAATGATTAGGCACAAGAAGGTTGTGCATCATTCACCTGGTGACTCCAGTGTCGAAGAATCCAAAGGTTCAGAATTTTCGTGGCGACTCCACTGTTCAAGAACTGGTAGTTTGAAGAAATTCCTGGTGATATCACTGTTTTCAAGATGGATTCAATTGCTCGAAGGTATGCTCCTATGAATCGATCTCATATTCCTAGTTTTTCGAATCGTATTCCTTGTATAGATTGGAAAACAGGACTGCCAAAGTTTAAGGGTCGGGATGGAGAAGATGCTAGTTTGCATTTGGTCAAATTTCATTTTCATATTCACAGACTAAAGATTGAATTTCCTGAAGATTGTCTGATGAAAATGTTCATGGCTACCTTGGAGGAGAAAGAGAGATCATTGTATGAGAGTCTACCATTTGCCAGTTTATATTCTCTAAAGGACTTTCATTCAGTTTTCTTTCAACATTATCAAAGCTCTAATTCTTCCTTGTCGATGATTGATAGTTGTTGTGAGATTTATGAAAATTTCATTGAGTTTCTTGAAAATTTGAATGGGGATGAAGAGTGTCTAGATGATGAGATCATAGAAGCCCTTTATGATTTTTCTTCCCAACAAAAACTAGTAGCTTCCTCTTTGGATGAAATAGACTGGGACCAAAAAAGAGAAATGCATATTCCCGATCCTGAAAATGAAAATCATCAAGCCAATGTTAACTATTATAAAACTCAAGTTTCTGCTTTGTCTGAAGATGAAATAGATCATCTCCTGAAAAGCCATGTTACAACCCAAGCTAATGCAGGTTTGCAGTGTTCTCATAGTCAAGAATGTGTGAGTGAAACTTCTTCCATTAGTGAAAATGAAAATCTGAGTTTAAATGATGATAGTCATGAGACTGATGAAACTATACAGGAATTGGTTGTGAGTAAGCCAATTTGTGATGATGATTTCCTGCAAGGAGATAAGCTAACAAAGATCGTTCTCTTTCATGAAGATGATAGGGCTGTCATGGTTAACAATCTTGAAGAATGTTTTCTGTTCAAGGATGATTTAGACTATGAATTTGAGGAGTATGAGCCTAAGATAGACAATGTGCAAGAGATAGAGACAGAGTTTCCCGTGCTTCAGGAATTTACAACCAACACTCAGGTTGCAGAAGGTCATACTTCCCTATGCCTTCCTATGGATCAACAACCAAGTATTCTTTCAGATAAAAATGAAGTGTGTGCTTGTATTTTCGCTGGATCTCAAAACAAGGTAACATTTCATATTTTTGAAGATACTTATACTAATTTGCTACAGTCAACAGGGTAGATGAATTTTCTTGTATTTCTGGACCATGAGCACATTTTTAGTGGACACTCGGAGTTACCTATATTTTGTTTTTTATGCCTGCTCGAGAAAAGTGAGAGCAGGATTCAAGTAAGTAGCCATTTTCTGGATTGGTTACACTGTAAGGATCACTTCACATGATTGTACATATGTCTTCAGCAGGCAGGTGGTTGTCATCAGGATTTGAAGCCCTCAAGTCTCGATGATATGCTTCCATCAATAAGTTTTGTAAGTTTTTATTTCAGTCAGAGTCAGTGCAGTTTTGAGTCAATTTATCATGTCAAGTTTTCAATATTCAATTTGATTTTAAACTTTTGACTCCATGACCAATGGTTAGGCTACTTGGTCTGTGGTATTCTTAACACCTCCAAGGAGCTGTCATCCCCAGCTGGAGCCAATGTTAGTGCCAGTCTTTGCATCCTGTCACCAGTGATCAAATGGACTCTTATCATGTTTTGTTAGGGTCCCATAGTCAAATTTTTGTCATTTCACTAGGTTTTCAAGCAAAAATTTGGTCACTGGGCATTAGGTTTGGGATGACTTTCCACTCCTTCCAAAATTTTGAATGCTGGTCCATATCATCAAATAAGCTGAGTATATCATTATTCAGAGATTGCCATCATGATTTCAGCCATCTCTATCATGATCTCATTTAGTTCAGAGTCTCCATTAGTTTATTAGGGTTTCAAGGTCACCAAACTGCCATTTCATGCATAAAATTTGACAAACTGGAAGAGTGGTAATAAAACAAGTTTCTTCAATGAATTTTGATTTTTAAATGTAATTTTAATGTTTCTATATGTAATAAGCGTTCTAAAGTTCCAAAGCTCCAGTTCAATGTTCCAAGGAAAAGTCAAAAAATTCAGATTACAAAAGGCTATGAAGTCAAAAAGAAGAAAGGAAGTCATCCTTCAAAAAGACACGTGGGGCCCATCATCACTCAAAGGGAGTCATTCCATGCTTACAAAAGGCCCAAAAAGACACAAGCTAATTTCATTTGCACTCTTTTGCCTTCTTAGCATCAATCTCTCATTCATCATTTATCATTTCCTCACAAGTTTAGGGCCATACATTTTCAAAAATCGAGTTTTGCCTCCAGTCGTTGTGCTTTTCCTTCAGGGACTGTGCTTTTCCTTCATACGCTGTGCTTTTCCTTCTGGCGATGCATTTTTTGCAGAGGAGCTACACTTTGTCTTGAAAATATTCTAAAGGGTTGTAGAAGGTCTCCAAGCTCAGCACAAGCTTTTACAAGGGTAAAACAAGTAAGTTGAGCCACTTCACACCCTATTTCACTCAATGTCTTCATTCCTATGGTGGAAAATTTGTCAATTTCTTCCTACGCTACGCTTTTCTTGAAGAATATGTTTTTTTTTAATTTTCAAACCCTAGACTCCATCTCCTGCAATACCCTAACCTCCTACACACCTAAATACATCCCTAAAACCCTAAGCCCCTCTCAACTTTCATTCCCTAAAACATATCCCCAAACCCTATCCCTACTCACTGCATTTTTTGGAATCCAACAGTATAGGTTTGTGTAAATATTCCCTAGCCCTATTTCCACATCCTTTTAATCTCCCTCCACTTCCCTAAGGTCCCTAACATCCCTCTTCACCTCTTAAATTTTTCCTACATTCATCCCTACTTCCTAACCCCATTATCCCATTCCTTTTTTCCCTTCCCCTGTTTTTCCCCTAGAGTTTGCTATCATAGTCCACTATGGAGGAGGAGAAGAAAATATATAATAAGGGTGGGAGAGTCAAGATATGAACCATCATGTTTTCAGCATGTTGGGTGTTTTGATTTTTATGAGTTGGTCCAAAAAGTGCAACATCATCCTGAATTGACTAGATTGTTTGTCACCAACCTCAAGAAAGGTCAAGTCACTATTGTAGGGGTAACCTTTACCATCTCAGCTAATACCATAGCAGCAACCACAAAGACACCTAACATGGGTGAAAAATGGTTTAAGACCCAAGAATTTGATGCTCAATTGTATCAACCCTATATCAAAGCTCAATAAAAAGACAACATCAAGAAAATATTTCCTTTGGCCAGCTCCTTGACAGGTTTTCACCTTTGATGAAGGTCATCATGAAATATTTTACATGCGATGGAAGATTCTCTAGGCTCTACAGTTATCACATCAGATTACTCATGCATTTTACTAGGGTAAAATTGCTCAACATACCCTACTACCTGTACAAAATTCTAGACAAGAAGGCATACATAGTGCAGCACAAGCTACAACAAAACAACCTCTTTCATCATTCCCTCATCAAAATTATTGTCCTACATCATCTCTAGACCAGATATGCATAGCTTGGGAGACATTCCTTGAATCAGAGGTCTTTTTACCTTCTTCTAATTAGCTTACTAGACCTACTTCATTATCGGCACCACCTACACAAGCAGAAATTGGTTCATCTAGTAGGGCTACAGTGAAGAAGAAGAAAGAATGGGATAAAGTGGTCAAAACTTATCAAAGAGGGAACAAGCTTGTGTTTGCTTCACAGATTGTGGGAGGGGCCAAGCCTTCTTCACCAAAACAGGGATCACCATCAGTGAAACATGACACATCCATGCATGAGGAAGAACGAGATTTTGACCTAATAGACTTGGAGGTCCATGAGGAGCAAGAAAACTTGGAGAGGCTCATAAAATATAAGGATGCTCAAATCAAAGAACTTTAGGACAATTTGGCAAGGTCCAAATTCATCATTTCATTCCTTGAGTAGGAGAATAGTCAACTCAAAACAAAGCTTAAAGCTAAGAGGCAAGAATTAAAAGGTAAAGCAGTGATTGAGCATGAAGAGAAAATTGCAAGGAGAAGACCAATAACAAGGGGCCTAAAAAGAGCATTGGAGCTAGAAAGACAACAGGAGGAACTTCTTGTAGAGGAACTCACTTTTGAGGAGAAGATTGCCATGGAAATCAATGAAGATAGGGAATTTTGGCTAGAAAGGGTCAATACTCACTTAGAAAAGCTCCTTAATAAGGCCAACAGAGATAAAAATATACATAAATGCATGGCTTCCCGCTACCAAACAAGGAATTAGATTGCACAAATCAAAATTAAGCAATTGCAAGACAAACTTAAAGAAACCCTAATCAGCCAAAAGGAGAAGGGTAAACTTGATTTGCTTGCTGATGACTCCATGGTTGCATAACGTACCTTATCAGGACCTCATACATCAATTTTGGGAAATTTTGGAGAAGATTTTGGTAAATTTCATATTTTTGGTCAAATTGGGCAATTTTTAGCACAACTGTAAAAATCTTAGCGTGGGCCACGCTACGCTTTTTCTGGAGAGCTCCAAATGTCACCAACTCTACATGGTTGGATAGTTTATGAATCCTACATCAACTTTGGACACTTGTCAACCCAAGTCATCAGCGTTTATAGGGAGAAAATGGTCAAAAACCACCTAAAAACACCTTTCTGCCTTGTTTTTTGAGGCCATGCTATGCTTTTTGACTAGTCTTGGGAGAATGAGTTTTTGAAGGCCTTCCCACGGGTCAATTTCAAAAATTCAAGATGTTTTGGAAACTATACAGATAGGGCTAGTTTATCATTCTCTCAGATTTCAATTTTGGCTTCAGGAAGGTGCCTAAAAATGACCTCCAACAGGGCCGTGCGCTTTTTCCAATTTTCAGAGATTTTAATCAAATTTTCATTGTGTAATTTTTAACAATTCCTAGTTTGAATTTTGTAAAAGTCAAAAGGTGAATGTGGATGATTGTAAAATTCAAAAAGTAAATGTAAATGGTAAAAATGGAGTTGAATAGGTGTCTTTTCCTCCATTTATTTCTTTGAAGATATGTCTTTTAATGGTTAGATAAAGGAGGAATTTGTTGTGTAACCTCCCTAGTGTGTAGCAGACTTCAGATAGATGCATATATTTGACTTTCTTGCTAGCAAGCTCGACGTCCAAGGGAGTATTTCAATCTCAGTGGCTATATGAGGCCCATTGTAATCAGTTTCAAAGGTTGGATGTTGTGGAATTTAGCTTGGAACACTAGTGTATTTTGTGATTTTGGCAGGAACTAATAGACAAAATTTGCAGCTATTGTGGTGGGATTCATGAGGTATGTGTTTAGTAGTGTTTCTTCTTCTGTGATCATATGTTTGAATGTATTTTACCTTCCATCTTCATTTCCATGTCTTATGTGATTGATTTCTAAGTTTGATAAGCATAATTCATTGATTCAATGCTCTATTTTGGAGAAGCTTTCACATTTATGTTCACTTTATTCTGATATAAATGAATTCATGATGTTCATGCTAATTTTGAAACTCTATCAATCTACCATATTCACCAAGATACCTTTAAAGTGCTACAGTGTGTGCCTACCTTGCCCTATTACATCTCTACAAATCTGATTTTCAGAACCCTAGCCTAGTTTTTCCTAGACCTAATTCACCATCCAGCACAAACCTTCAAAATCAAATCAAAACCCTAATCTACATACCTAGCCTAATATCTTTAATGATCTAGTCATTTGGCTTTGATTTCATTGAGAGAGCCCTCTCAGCCTAGTAGGGCTAGCTACTAGGTCAAAGTGGTCTGTGGTTACCTTTGTTGGTCTCCTTCTCAGCCTTTGGAGAACTGGTGAAGTGCTAATAGTTCTAGCTTGTGTAGAGGCCCAAGTCAAGTTACAATCACGTGCCATATGTCCAATGTTATGGCAATTGAAGCACTCTATCTTGTTCATGAATAAGAAATTGTGACTTCTTGCAAAATTGCTTCTAGGAGATTGTCGGGAACCATTATAATTGTCTTTGTGATATGCCCTACAATATTTTGCCATGTGTCCAAAGTTTGTACAAGAATAGCAATAACCAAAAAATATACTTTGGTACCTGGGAGACGGAGTTTTCCTTGATGTACTTCTGAAGTCTTTTTGCCTTGGGATTCTTTGATGATATTCATTGCCTTTTGTATTCTTCACACCATCTGCAAGTCTCTTTGGAGTAGAATTTCTTGCATTGTTGTCTTGATTCTTCTCCTTTCCTTTGTTGGAACTGGGAGCATCAACATTTCTTTGTAGGTTCCTCACATCTTTGTTGTTTGAAGCGTTATCATTCTTGCTTGAGGATTCACCTACATAGCCAAGACCTGATTTATCAAGGGGATACCTTTGATGGCTTAGGATGTCATATAGGGTTAGAGATATTTTCAAGTTCTTATTCAGCAAGCCAACTTCGCTTTTAAGAAAGACAATTTCTCCTTTCAACTTTTCACAATCTTCATCTTTAATAACTAGTTTCTTCTTCATTTATTCCATCATTCTTGTTGCTTCGTATGCTTAGATTTTAAGGGAGATGATATTTGATTTCATTATGAAGACATCTTCATTCTCCTTTGCTAGATTTCTCTCCATTTCTTCTTTTATTCTTGTAGCTTCACATGTTTCAGACTTGAGAAGATTGATGTCTAATTTAGTTTGAATATTTCTTCATCCTTTTCTTCTAGTTGGCATATCATGGTGTTTCTCTCCTTTTTTGCTTCATCAACTTGTTCTATGAATTCCAAAGTTTCCATCACCTTCTCAGCTCCTTGTGCTTGTTTCCTTGCTTCTTCTAGTTGAGATGTAAGAGAGGAGACCTCTTCCTTGTATTGACCAATCTCTGCTTCAAGATTATTCAAGCTCTTAAGTCTTTGTTCAAGGTGGCTTGACAGAGTTTCTTCCCTTATCTTTTCCTTATCTAATTGATTTGCCATAGATATGACTTCTTCATAATGCTTTCTTTTGTTTTGATGAAATTCCTTCTTAAGTTTGGCGAGCTCATCATATCCTTTTTGTACTTGAAGCTTGAAAAAGTCAACTTCCTTCCTTGTCTTGTCTTGGTCACCAACTTGCACTTTCTTCTTAAGCTCCTCATTTTCCTTTTTCAACTTGTTAATCTCTTCCATGGAAGCCATAAGTTTATTCAAGAGATCTTTTTCGAAGTCTTCTTTGTTCTCTTCATCTTCTAGGTATTCTTTAGCCTTGTTGTCAACTCTCTTATCATCTTGAAGTTCCTTGGGTTTTGGATTCTTTATTCAAAATCTTCTTTGTTCTCTTCATCTTCTGGGTCTTCTTTAGCCTTGTTTTCATATCTCTTATCTTCGGGTTCCTCATCTTGATGGGTTCTGGATACTTTTTAAATTTTGCTCAAAATTCAAGTTACAATATTGAGTTGAAATTAGGATGTTGCGTAGATCTTGTCTTCCTAATTCGGCACCACGAACGGTTCAAAAATAATGTCGTATGAGGAAGATATCGCGTTCTAATCGAAATGCCAAACAAATAAATTTTCAACAATTTGACCAGGTTTGACTAGGATGCACAGTCAGCAAATGGGTGGATGTACAGTTAGCAAAAGGGAATATTCTGAGGAACATTCCTTCCTCAAATCTAATCACAGGTTGACAAGTGTCGAATTTCAATTGGTTGTATGGTTTGGGGAGAGCCAATCATAGGGTGCCACGTGGCCAGCCCTGAGGCCGCCACGTGTCCCAGGAATGGCAGTGTAAAATTTTTTCGGGTCCGCAGGGCTCGACCCCGAGACCTCTCGCCGAGCACGCATAGTCTTTACCACCTGAGCTACATGATAGTTCTTAACTGCTATAGGACGCGGCTTATAGTTAAGGTTTAATGCATTCATATTCGGGGGTTGGGAATCGACGGCGATCCTAACCCGCCAGCGGTTCCACATTGCAATTGTCACATGGAAAAAAAATATTTTAACTCCAACCGCGCGGTTAGCGCAAACCTCCAACAGTTCAACCACAGTCAAACAAACCAACCAGAGTTACTACCCCAGGTTCCGCTCGACGGTTGCGATAACCGCGATTTGGGGTTGGCATGTGGTCACCCCAACCACTAACATTTATTGCAACAGCTTAAACGAAGAACAGTTAGCGGGCACGGCAATTTTGGTGGCCTGTGCCTAATTTAACTCCATTTAAGTGGAGTTCTCCACTTTTAGTGGAGCTTTCCTAGGTGAAACTGGGAAAAAGAGTAGGAGACTCAATTTTCGCCCATTCTGAGTGAATGAAGAGTCATTTTTGACTAATTGGAGCATTATGGAGCCATTGGTGCAGAGAAAACAACCATTAGAGCACTGTAACTACATGTAATAGCAAAATTTTGAGCATAATGAAAGATGGACATGCCATTGGGAGTTGGACTAACAGATGTAGCCCAGGAGGGGTGAACTGCTTCATCATGCCTACTGTGTAAATTTCATGTGGTGACTTATTTCTCTATTTTACATTGTTGTTCAGTGTTATTTAAGCTTTTTTTATGCTTCCAACTCACTTAAATTCATTTACAATTCATGGACAAAATCCTCAATCCTTATGCAAACTAATGAGACAAGTATGCACATGTTTTTAAACTGAAAAGACACTTAGCACAGCAAAAATAATATAGCCATTTCAGATTAGGTGGGTATTAGAGCTAGAGTTTTATTCTCTGGTGTTGTTTAGTGCAAAGAATTGTTTAAATGTTTGCAAGTTTTAGATGCTTCCAAGGCTCAAGCTGAAAAGAGGAGAAGGCAAATTGGTGGAAGCAGAAGTGTCTCAAGAGGAGCCAAAGCAAAGGAGAGCAAGATTGCCACAATCTCCACCACCTAGTTCACCTCCTAAAGAAGCAGAAGCTCCATTACGCATGCCTCATGAGGAAGGATAAACCCATGAAGAAGTTGATCCCAAGGAGGAAGAAAGAGTGTTCAGGAAAGCATTTCTTGACATGACTGAGATGGTTAGAATCTTTTATCAAAAAAGGAATGAGAGACTGGAAGGAGAAGGATCTAAAATTCACAAGGAAGAACAAGGATCTTCATAAGGTCACCATGATGAAGATAAGTCAAAGAAGGGAAATGGAGGAAATGGAGGCAATGGAGAGCCATCATCCTCACCCTCATTATCATCATCCTCTACTTCTTCTTCAGTACATCAGCCACACAAGTCCAAGAACATTGATAAAAGTCCTTTTTTAAAACTTGATGTTAAGTTCGAACTATCAATTTTTAATGGTGAAATCAATGCAGAAAAGCTTGATAATTGGATTAGACAATTGGAGGTCTATTTGAGAATACAAAACCTTCAATATGATGATACAAAAATTCAATTAGCTTCATTGAGAATGGAAGGTGCAGCACTTGTTTGGTGGGAAGCCAAGACAAAGGAGGAAATCAAGAAACATGGTAAGATTATTCTATCATGGTCGGATTTCATTACCGCTATTAAACAACAGTTTTATCCATTAGCTCATGTGCAGAAATCCATCATGAACTGGCAGAACTTTAGGCAATTAAAGGGACAAAATGTGCAAGAATACACCCAAGAATTTAGGAGAAGAGCTCTCTTATTAGGGGTGGATTTGCAGAGCCAAGATACTTTGATAAAGTACATAAGAGACTTGCATAGCTACCTTAAACATACTATTCTCATGTTTAACCCCACTAGTCTAGATGAAATTTGTTTTCAGGCCACACATCTAGAAGCTAGAGAGAAGAATATTTCTGAAGAGGATAGAAAGAAACCTTTTAAGGGTAAAGCCAAGGAAAAGACCTCAAAAGGTAAATTCAAAAAGCATGCATCTGTTAAGAAAGATGGAGAAAAAGTGTTTTGTAAACATTGTTCAAAAGAAGGACATGATGAAACTCATTGTTGGAAATTACATCCTAAATTGAGGCCAAATAAACCCAATAACAAAGGGAAACAGAAAACTGCAGCTATAGCTCAACATGATTTAGGATCTGATTTAGGTGATGAATCTAAGATTACAACCATGGGATTGAAGAACATGAAGGGAAAATAAATTGAAACTAAACCCAGTACCATTACATCAAACTGTCACATAAACACTCCAAATGAAGAAGAAAGAATAAAACTGTTTCATGTGAGGGTCATATCCAAGCATACGAAGATTGACACATTGTTTGACAGTGGGTCACAAGCAAACTTAATCTCTGAAGACTTGGTCAAGAAACTTAACCTTGAGACCATACCACATCCAAAACCATATCCATTGGGTTGGATTTGTAAGGATGCAAATCTACAGGTTTCAAATAAATGTATATTGCGGTTTGCAATCACTGCAAATTTTGTTGACACAGTTGAATTAGATGTGGTTCTGCTTGACATAACTGGTATTGTTTTAGGGAGTCCTTACTTGTATGACA
Organism: Pinus albicaulis; assembly: GCA_034641835.2. Taxonomy (NCBI): domain Eukaryota; kingdom Viridiplantae; phylum Streptophyta; class Pinopsida; order Pinales; family Pinaceae; genus Pinus; species Pinus albicaulis. The sequence goes on along the minus strand of JAXQQM020092421.1, from coordinate 34,597 downwards.
GGAAAGCGATCTTTCATCACCATGAGAACAAGTACCATTTATTCAAAGATGGCAAGGAGTTCATTGTTATAGCACATCGCAAGAAGACAAACATTGCTATGAAAAATGCTGGACAGGTAAAGAGGCTGGTAAAGTCAAGTAAGAATTTTTTTCTTCTTGTGATTAAGCCTAAAGCTGATATTAATCATGAATCATTTGAGGGATGTGATCATAAGTTGAAATCAGATTTATATGATGTGGTTAATGGACATCATGAGATGTTTTAGGAGCCAACAGGATTGCCTCCAAAAGGGAAACTCAACATGAGATTCAATTCTAGCAGGATTGTCCTCTTCCAAACATTGGTATGTATTGCATGTCGATAATGGAGAATGCTGAAATAAAGAGGCAAATCAAAGTGATGTTGGATAAAGGAATCATAAGGCCAAGTACCTCGCCATGTGGTTCACCCATAGTCTTGATACCAAAGAAAGATGGGACTTGGCGCATGTGTGTAGATTTTCGAGCTTTGAACAAGATTATGGTAAAAAATCATTACCCACTCCCAAGAATAGATGATTTTCTTGATCAGTGGAAAGAAACAAAGTTTTTCACTAAGTTAGATTTATGAAGTGAATATCATCAAGTAAGAATTGCAGAAAGTGATATATGGAAAACTGCATTCAAAACCAAACAAGGACTCTTTGAGTGACTAGTTATGCCTTTTGGTTTATGTAATGCACCGACAACTATCATGCAAGTGATAGATAGTGTTTTGAGACCATTCCTTGATGACTTTTTTATTGTCTACTTATATGACATTTTGATTTTCAGCAAAACAAGAGAAGATCATGTCTTGCATGTGAATAGAGTGCTTGATATTTTGAAGAAAGAGAAATTGTTTCTTAAGATGTCAAAGTGTGAGTTTGGAAAGACTTCTTTGGTCTATTTGGGACATATTGTAGGAGGAGGAGAATTGAAGATTGATCCTTATAAATTGGAGCCCATTGTGAATTGGCCCACACCCAAAACAGTAACCGAGGTAAGAAGTTTCTTAGGTGCAGCTCAACATTGGAGAAATTTTATTGCTAACTTTTCTTCCATCGGAGCTCCTATGCATGCAGTGACAAGTGTGAAGAAAGGATTCCAATGGGGAGGTAAGCAACACCAATATTTCGAAGCTTTAAAAGACAAGATCAATTTAGCTCTAGTCCTTGCATTACCAAATTTGATACATCCATTCGAGATTCAAACCGATGCTAGTGATTATGCCATGGGCACAGTACTTTTGTAGCATGGTAAGCCTATCGCTTTTCATTCTGAAACTTTTAATGGTGTTGTGGCTAATTATACTACATATGACAAAGAACTATATGCATTGGTACAAAGTGTCAAGGAGTGGAAGCACTAAATGATGGGTAAAGAGACTATTGTACACACTGATCGCCAACCATTACAGTACTTGCAGTCACAAACAAAATTGTAGCAATTAAGACATTTCAGGTGGATGGTATTTCTTCAACAATTTCACTTAGTTATAAGGTACAAGAAAGGTATTTTCAATAAAGTTGCAGATATGCTTTCAAGACCAATCATTAGTGCATCTACTTTACTCAAAAATGATTATGTTGTACATGAGAGTTACATAGAACAATATGCACATGACATTGATTTTCAAGATGTGTATGCTAGTTTGAGTGAAGGGAATCAAGTTGAAGAAAAATATTATCACATGCATAACAATTTTCTATTTCATTTAGGCAAGCTATGTATTCCACAAGGAGAGAGGCTAAGTGTCATGAGAGAAGCTCATTCTTCTCTTATTGTTGGACACTTTTGGGTAAGCAAAACAATGGCGCATCTACATAGGTATTGTTATTGGCCTCGCATGATAGATAGTGTGTCACGTTTTATAAGAGGTTCTTCTATGTGTGCAACAAGTAAGCCTAGTAATAGGAAGCTTGGATTGTACATGCTACTACTGGTACCATCAAGGCCATGGGAGAGTGTCTCCATGGACTTTGTTGGAGGTTTACTTATGTCAAGAAAGCAACATGATTATCTTTATGTAGTTGTGGATAGATTCAGTAAAATGTGTATACATATGCCATGTAAGAAAACCATTACTACTGAACAAACTGCTGAACTTTATTTTCAAAATGTTTGGGTTCATTTTGGATTGCCAACTTCTATTGTTAGTGATAGGGATTCCAGGTTCATTGGGAATTTTTGGTCAAATCTATGGAGAATGATGGACACAAAGTTGAAAAAGAGTATCGCTTTTCATCCACAAAGAGATGGACAAACAGAGGTGGTGAACAGATCAATTGTGCATCTATTGAGAGGATATTGCAGTAAACATCCTAACTTGGGGATGAAAAACTGCATTACATTCAGCATGCTTACAACCGAGTAAAGCACTCTTCAACACAAACCTCACCTTTTGAAGTATGCTTTGGGTATTTTCCAAAATCGCCATTAGACTTCATCTTTGGGAAGGATGTTCCAATTGATGGCCATAGTGACATTGATAAGGCTCGAAATTTCATTGAGAAAATTCGGATTATACATCAACAAGTTCAAGAACATCTTGAGAAAAGTCAAAGAAAATACAAAGAAAGGCATGAAAAACACCGGGTTGATCACAAGTTTCAAGAGGGAGATGAGGTACGGTTGCACATTAGCAATGAAAGGATGCAAGGGGAAGGTAAAAAGCTCAAACCCATTTTCTATGGTCCTTTCAAGATCATAAAAAAAGTTGGTAATAATGCATTCCAACTTGACTTGCCTTCTAACATGAAAATGTATTCAGTTGTTAATGTTGAAAACTTATGCTTGTATGAGCCACCTTTGATCGATGATCAAAAAAGTGATGTTTAGCTACCTTCTATTAAAGATTTCTTACTAGAATTTCTGAATGAGCTCAAAGAAGATACAGTTCTTGACAAGAAGACAAGAGAATCAAAGACAAGAAATGTTGACTACCTTCGAGTTGGGCTCAAAGGAACTAAACCAAGAAAGTCAAAATGGATGGAGGTTGGAAAGGTGAGGGAGCTATACCCTCATCTACTGAACAAGTAATCAAGTCTTTTGGGGTCCAAAAGCTTCCCAATGGGGAGGAATGATTAGGAGTTCATAGATTTTGCTCAAAACTCAAAGTTACAAGATTGGGTTGACACTAGGATGGTTGCGTAGATCTTGTCTTCCTGATTCTGGCGCCGTGAACGGTTCAAAAAATCGATGTCACATGAGGAAGATATCACGTTCTAATCGAAATGCCAAACAGATAAATTTTCGACAGTTTGACCAGGTTTGACTGGGATGCACAGTCAACAAAAGGGAATATTTCGAGGAAAACTCCTTCCTCAGAACTAATCACAGGTTGACAAGTGTCGAATTTCTATTGGTTGTACGGTTTGGGGAGAGCCAATCATAGGGTGTCACGTGGCCAGCACTGAGGCTGCCACGTGTCCCAGGAACGGCAGTGTAAAATTTTGTTGGGTCCGCAGGGCTCGACCCCGAGACCTCCTGCCGAGCACACACAGTCTTTACCACCCGAGCTACCCGATATTTCTTAACTGCTATGGGACGCGACTTATACTTAAGGTTTAATGCATTCACATTCGGGGGTTGGGAACCGCCGGCAGTCCCAACCCGCCAGCAGTTCCACATTGCAATTGTCACATGTCAAACAACTATGTTAACTCCAACTGCGTGGTTAGCGCAAATCTCCGACAGTTCAACCGCAGTCAAACAAACTAACCAGAGTTACTACCCCAGGTTTCGCCCGACGGTTGCGATAACCGCAGTTTGGGGTTGGCATGTGGCCACCCCAACCACTAACATTTATTACAACGGCTTAAACGACGGACAGTTAGCGGGCGTGCCAATTTTGGCGGTCTGTGCCTAATTTAACTCCAGTTAAGTGGAGTTCTCCACTTTTAGTGGAGCTTTCCTAGGTGAAACTGGGCAAAAGAGTAGGAGACTCAATTTTTGCCCATTCTGAGTGAATGAAGAGTCATTTTTGACTAATTGGAGTATTCTGGAGCCATTGGTGCAGAGAAAACAACCATTAGAGCACTGTAACTACATGCAATAGCAAAATTTTGAGCATAATGAAAGATGGACATGCCATTGGGAGTTGGACCGACAGATGCAGCCCAAGAGAGGTGAGATGCTTCATCATGCCTGCTATGTAAATTTCATGTGGTGACTTATTTCTCTATTTTACACTGTTGTTCAACGTTATTTAAGCTTGTTTTATGCTTCTAATTCACTAAAAATCATCTACAATTCATGGACAAAATCCTCAATCCTTATGCAAACTAATGAGACAAGTATGCACATGATTTTAAACTGAAAAAACAATTAGCACAGCAAAACTAATACAGTCATTTTAGATCATGGACATCCAAGTCCACCAGGTCAAACTCCTTTTCTTCCTCATGATGAAGGTCTTCCTTCTCTTGAACAACTGCCTCTTGTTGCTTTTGATATCCTTGTTTTGCTAATGTAGAAGGCAAGGCCCCTTCCACAATATGTGGAGCAAACAATTGCCTAGGTCCTCTTTGGTATGTTTTGACCTCTTTGTCCTCTTTGGTTTTCTTCATTGTAGCCCTTCTAGATAACCTAGTTTTCTTGTGAGAAACTGATGTTGGTGGTGGAATAGGTCTAACAGGCTGATTTCGTGGTGTAGTGAAGACATCTGCCTCAATGAAAGTCTCCTATGCAATGTTAAGTTGCTTGAGGTGGTGAAGGACAATGATTATAATCAGTGAATGATGAAAGAGGATATTCATTTGAAGCTCATACTCTCTGTTTTTCACTATGTAGGCCATCTTATCAATGCTTCTGTACAAATAGTAGGGAAGATTGAGCAATTTTACCCTAGTGAAATGCATGAGCAACCTGATGTGATAGTTGTACAACCTAGAGAATCTGCCCTCACAAGTGAAGTATTTCATGATGATTTTAATCATGGGGTCAAACATGTGCAACAACTGCCCAAAAGGAAATATCTTCTTTATGTTATCTTTGTAAGGTGCCTTGAGATAAGTTCATACAACTGGTCATCCAAATCTTTAGTTTTAAACCATTTTTCACCCACATTGGGTATTCTTGTTGCTGCTACAATGATGTCTGTAGAAATGGTGAAAGTCACCCCTTCAATAGTCACTTGGTATTTTTGCTGTCAATATGAAAACCCCGGTAAAATTAGGATCAACTGATTGCCAAGGGTACGACTGATGAGGAGCCCCAGTGAGGATTGCTCCCCCGAATGCGCCTCCGAAGAATGGGAAACGTTTTTCCAAATCATTTTGGGCATGGCAGCGTTACCATCGCGGCGTACACGTGGGAAATTATCCATATACTTTAATAAGTACTCGAACCTCGAGGAACCAACTGACTTGAATGATAGGATGCAAAGAGTTGTCGAAGAAGAGAGTGGTGGCTCAATCTCGATTATCTTCTCAAGGATATGCATGTCAAGAACTCATCGATCTTAGGTTCTAATAGTTTCTCCCCATAGAATGATTCTTCAGTCTCCTCTACAGGTTAGAAAGGGTGATAAAAGGAGGCTCCTAGATATTCTTGTGGATGTAGCTCATGGAAATCTTGTTTTTCTATCACTTCTGGAGAGGCAGATAGGTTCTTGATTGGTTCCCATATTTGTTCTTTCTGAGAGGCGGAGATTGAGATCCCAATTGCCGCTAGGATGGAGATAGTTCTTCCAAACTCTTGATCATATTTGAGTCCTTGTTGTTGGTTGATGGGTCTTGTTTCACACATGGATTAGTGTAGGGTTAGGGGGTTGTTCTTACAGTACCCAAGAACTTTTAAAAATCTTAGAGAATTGAAAAGGAAACACACATAAAAAAATGCAAGCAAACCAATCGATACTCAAAGCGCCACCATGCTACTAAGACCCTATTGTCACCAAGTTAGTTCACACAAGTTAGGCTTCTCTTCTTTCCATGATTCAATCTAAATAAAAACACATTCAGAAAGAAAAATAAGGAAAAACGAAGCTTTGGATCCTACCTTTAATTCTACGGATATGAAAAAGAAACATAGAAAATCAATTAGAGACAAATAAACTTTGGAGCAACCCCACCATAGTGGATGCGTTAATCTTCACTCACGTCTTATCGTACACTCTCCGCCCTCTAGTTGCCCTGCAACTAAGATCACACAAAAAAACTTGTGAAAGCGGTAATGCTCTAATCCATTTAGCACCTCTCGCACAACATCGCCAAAAATGTTGAGCTAAATATATACACTATTAATTCCCAACGTTAAATTTTCAACCATAGAGTTGTAGAAATAGAGGTGCAACCACATGAAATGTAGGATTGGAGCCTAGTCTGTTTCAATCTAAAGCCGCCGACAATATGAGCAAAGTAAAACAAACTACGTGTGAAATGTTAGATATCACAAGAGTATTCACTTAATGGCACATGCAAGTGAGTTGAGAGATCTCTTGTCTTAACCTTTCCTTTCTTCAAAATAGAAAACAATAATTCTAATATAAAACCCAAGAAATAGAGTTTGCAAAGAAATCTATGATACTATATGCATGCAAACAAAGAAAATAATAAATTTAAATTAAAAATACATTGAGCAGCATATTACCAATCTTGAGGGGTCCTCCCAAGCTAGCAATTTCTACTAGAGGAACTTCAGATGAACTCCAAGGATGCACCAAAATTTGGAATCAATCACATTCCATATATTGAAAACGAAGCTCAAATTACAACAATGAAATTATAACTCTCTTCCTCCATTAGAAAAGAATGATCATCATGACAAAATTCTCTCTTCTCACAGCCCTATGAGGCTTATTTATATATGAAATCCATGGAGGAATGGATAGAACCAAATTCTCCCAACTTAGATTTTCGTTAAAACCAATTTTACAATTTTTAGAATGAAATCTCAAAAATCTGGATTTTTATGAAGAAATTACAAATTCAGGTCAAAGACTCTTTGATATCTCTCTATCCTTTACGAATTATTAAAAACCATTTCTGGGATTTGCAGCTGGCTATGTTTTCTCGAAATCCATTTGGCCATTTGGAAATATATTTTTCCATTTGCATGCAAATCAAGGAGCAAATTGGCAGTTTGAGATTTTTACTATTTTTATAGCCTGGAAAATTAATGAGCAGCTGGGCCTGTTACCTGGGAGGCACACAAAATATTCTCCTTGAGTCGAGGTCGCATATGCGAGCTGGGTGAGTTCTCGACTAACGAGTCCAGATATCGACATCGTCTGCAACAACCATGTCCGTAATTTTCTCTATAAGCTTCCAAAATTTCGACTTTAACTGGTACTCCAACTCAGTACCGGATGAGTTGGAGTACCAGACTAACTGTAGGAACATGTTTCTTGGACATAGAAACATATAATTAAACCATCATTAGCAAAACTATTGTATAATCATCATTTTAATCACTAAAAATATGGAAAATTTTATATTAACCACATAGGATGAATGTTAACTTTGGGCAACTAGGTCCAAACTCCATATTGCACTGTTCATATGACGATGGTCATATTTTTGTTAGATTCCTCTTTCGGAGAAGTGCAAGATTGATCTAAAGATTATCTTGATCGGATGAGCAGAACATTTATTTTGAATTTATTTTCCACATATGCAAGGTCAGCCAGATTTGTCCCACATGCCTAATAGATGTGTCACACACCCTCATTGATGGATATAAATTGGAGAGACTTGGAGGTCATTTCATCATCAACTCATCACAGATTATCTCATTGTGATCTGATTGATTCGATAGCCTTTGGAGGCCTTTTTCCCCTTACACGTGTGGAGCAAAGCTACTGTTTTCTGCATTGATCTGTTTAGGGCTTTATGTTGCAGCGTTGACCAGCGTTGACTGTGGTCAACCCTTGGTCGTTTGACCTCAATCTTCTGCAAAAAATCTGATTTTAGGAGGCTGTACAGCTAGGCACTAAAATCGAGGAATTTCGGGTTGTTTGATCGAAGCCCTAGTTTGCTGCGTTGACTTTTCTGTTGCTTCCTGTGTTGACTTTTCTACATTGTTCCTAGTTTGACTTGCGTTGACTTGTGATGAGTTGTCTTTGAGGGTTGTGGGTGTGACACATGAAGTGCTGGCTGACCGAGAAAGACTTTGCTGGTTGAAGCATCCTGCTCACTTTCGTAACGCAACAATATCTCATATCTTTGTTGGACAAAAGGAATTGTTAATCTGATCTTTATTTGGCTTGTCTTCTATTGATCTATTATTGTGTTCTATCAACATTTTACTTTCATGTTTATGAGATTGTTATTTTGTATCGGGCCTAAGAAAGATTGAAGTAAAAGTGCATCAAGCATAGAACATCATTGTTATCTAAATTTAACATGGAATCAGAGCTGAGGTGAAGACAAAGTCCAAGAGTCCAAGATGGTCTTAGAAGCTATCTCTGAAGGAAGAAATCCTATCAAGGACAAATGGCCTCTTCAACCTACAAGGGTTTCAAGGCTGATGATAAATTGACTGATAAGTCTGATTATATTGCATGGAAGATGTCCTTCGATTTGGCGCTAGAAGATCAAGATGTCATGGACTATGTACAGGGGAATATTCAAGAGCCTCCATCAAATGCAACTGCTGCCACGAAGACAAAGTATAGAAAACGGGAAATCAAAGCAAAGATGATTATCCAGGATTCTATTCATAAGCACTTGGATGCTTACATTTCTGAGTTGAAGAAATCTAAGGAGATGTATGATAAGTTGTCCTGCATGTTCGACTAACAATGAATGAATGATAATCAAGTCCTCTTATTCAATTAACAATTCGAATAATATCAATAAGGGTAATGATGAATCTATTCAATCCTATTTATGAGGTCAATGATCTTCTCGTGAATAACCTCCCTAGTTATCGGGGAAGCACATCTGATCGAGAGATGGTTCTTATTGCACTTGGAGGTCTCCCCCGTTTAAAGAAGTTTACTAGAAGACAAATGGAGCAAGGAAATCACCAAAGAAGCTATGTTATGTAGCTCAAAGGAGACCCCGGAAGCCTAGTCAACTTGATATGATGCAAGGACCCACTTCACAATTTCAAGCTTATTCACATCCATCTCAAACTAATTGGGACACACTCCCTCCTTGGCAACCTCAACCATCTCAACCCCAAAACCAATTGTGGCAACATGGTTGGCAAGGAACTTATTGGGAAAATCCACAATATCCTCAATATTTTCCTCAATATCCTCCATATACAACTCCATGTTATCCCTACCATCCACCTCCCCACAACTACGTAGCCCTATGCTACTAAACATCTCATATATTCACCCCACTCAACTACCCGTGCACCACTACTAAACCCACACCATGAAGTACCTGCCACTTACAATGCCGGAGGGTCTCCCTCTCATTCTTGCTATGGAATCTCCTTCCATGTTGTAGTGCATAGCTGCCATGCCCAATGTACTCACACCCTGCCAGAAAGGAAGGGACGTGAGAGCCCCACCCACAAGAGGGAATCAGGGCCGAGGGCCTTTAGGTGATGATACCCAGAGGGATTTGAGGTGGAGGAAGCTCTGCTTCACCTATCAGGAGCCATGAGCTCTGGATCACAGATCTGCTGGAGGAAAGGCACATTACATTGAGGTCTTCTCCGACAGTGAGGGAGAAGCGGAGATATATGATGAGGTGGGAGGAGATGCCAACATCGGAGCACTAGGGGAGAATCCTCCACCACTACCTCCTCCAGACGCGAGGAGGGTCAAGATTTTCACCTGACGGAGGGGTCTCCAGATTCAAGGTGGGGGCACTCAAGTACTTAACGCCGAGGGTCCGGGGAGGGACAGCCTGCTAAAAGGACAATGTGGTCCGAGTACTAGTGGATACTGGCCAAGGGACAAATTTCATTTATTGAGGTGCCGCATGGCAAGAGAGGGGGTGGTATACAAACACAGCATCTTTGATGGGTTTCTATGCTAGTCTGGGCCGTGACTACAAGGTATGCATTATGTTTGTTTTATTCAATCGAAAACTATACAGTTGCAGTGATAGATTTATTCCTCCTACTTATTATTTCAATAAGTTATTTACAGAAATCTACCAATAAATATCGAAATAAATACAACTGCAACGTTCACGAACATATATGCAGAGAAGTAAACAGTAAAGGACATAAGCAAAAGAATCAATCACATGTGCACAGTGATTTTTGGACAATTGTCCCCGGAAAAACCCAATGTGGGAAAACTGGTGTAGCAGATGAGGGTTTTATTAAATTCTTCAACAAATCATTTCTTTACAAGGAATATACTGGCAGATAAAATCTAAAACACCTGAATACGTAATGTATTTACCCGCTCCTCACGACAAATCCCTGAACACCCGATTAGCATCTGCTATCTCCCGTGCCCGTTTGTGTGTTTCTCTCGCACAATCCCTCATGGATTGCATAAGTCCGTAGGTGGCCTCCGCGCGGTTCACCGCGCCACAGCCCCCGCTATCATATCGTAGCCGCCTCCGTGGACCTACGCAGAACCCTCGGCACCGACTCCGCTCATCGTTAACTCCCTCCTCCTTCTACTTCTGCAACTCTCCACCCTGCAACTCTCCCACTAAGATCGAATTCTATTACTTCAAAATTGATCTCCTTCGGGTATTGAGTGTATGCCCAGCTTGTTTTCCAAATGACCCTCAAGCCCTTTTCTATAATCTTCTCGTTGATGAATCAGCGGCCCAGATTAGAAGTCTAATCAATGGCTAAGATTAAAACCTGACTTGATCTTTGTTTTCTAGAAGAGTCACACTCTAACTTATTAATACCCTTTAATTATTTAATTTCCCTAAGTTTAGACTTAGGGTCTCCACTAAAATAATTAATTATTTTAATAAGCGATGAACCGAGTGGAATTTCCACAAACGGTTTCTGGGTTCTTTCGAACACTGATGTCCAAGCCTCCTTACAAAGTTTGAGACTTGGAACACTTTCCACTGCCATAAAATCAACACTCCCTCTATTATGAAGGTGTTCCAACATTAAGTTCCACAGATGATGTTCGCTTTGAAGCACCCTTCCGGCTACTTGTTAGGGTCCCGTGATTTGGCCGATTGGCGAGCCAAATGACGATGTAACATCAAACCAAGCTTTGGAGCCCAAGGACCTAGCCTTCCTGGACTCAGAGAGGGCTCTCTCTATTAGATGTAAAAGATATCGGTGTGTTCGCTTATGGTGTTCTGATATTAGGCTAGTTATGAAGTGAGTTTTTTGATTTTTGGTTTTTAAGTTTGTGAGGGATTAAACTGATCAAAGATGTAAAAATGGATAACAAGAAGTCAGATCAATTGGGCTATGGGGTCAAACAGGTCAAGGAAGCTATGAGATGATGATGCAAGGTTGCTGTAGGGCCGATTTGATTCACGGTAGAAGGGATCTTTGGGAAGAATAGAGTAAATGGACATCAAGCTTGTGAAAGACGAGGGATTTCAAGTGTAATTAGTTGATAGCAGACATAAACATGTTATAGCAAGCCATTAATCATGCTAAGTGTAACTATGAGCTAATTTATACACAGAAATCAAACATTCCAGCCATGCATAGAGGTATAAGACCCTCTAACTTCGGGAAATGGCTATCAGACTTTGGGGAAAACACATAAGACAGACTAACAACTCATAAAACTATGCCAGAACGCCTAAACATAGTCTCTAAGTTATTGGGCACTTTGACAAACAAGCTTTCATAGTTTTAGGCAAAGGGCTAGATTGGGACTAGGCCTCCTTGGTTCAACAAGATGATCAACTAATCAGTCAAAGAGAAAAGTTTTATGGACAGAACTATGGACAGCTTATAGGTAGGCAGGGCACACCATACATCCTACTCAACAGACATAGAACTTGTAAATAAAACTTAGCAAACAGTATCCTCAAGTTACTAAAGAGCAGTTAAGAATTCTTTAGCATAACTAAGGAAGAAGAAAACATCAAGCTATGAAGATTCAGGAATTTTGAGGTGCCTCCATGGGCATATCTCAAAATCAATCTCTACTGATCTATAGCAGCAAGAAGCATGTATTATGAATGAAAACTAGAAGACAAAAACATAGCAAGAAACACTATACCATTTTACCATGTCATGGAATCCATCACCAATCCTTCATCATTCATCAAAAGCATCCAAGAGGCAGTCCAAAAATCATAACACAAGTATGTTCTTCAAAGCTCATATGACCAATATATTGATTCTTCTCTCAAGTTCAGCCTCTGATTTACAATGAAACCCATGGAATAAATAGGCTTGAGGGAGGAAAAACTCATGGAGCAACTAGCTATCCCATTGGCCAAGTCAAAATATCTAAACTTGTCCTTGAGGCTTTGCAAAGCCCAAGGCACAAAATATCCCATAAAATATCTAAAAAACTGCTAAAAACGGAAATTATATTGACTTTACATCATTTCACAAGTATAAAAATAGCTAAACGCACATTTGGGAAAAGCAGATTTTTGAGGTTCAAAAATTACAAAAATACTTCATATTTATGTCTGAAAAAGGTCCCCTGACTTGCTGGAGGCAATTGGCAGCCTTCCCGATGTCGAAACGAGGCTCATGATAGCTCGTTGGAAATCTCTCTGTGTCTACTTTCCGGCACAACTGAAATCATCTCAATATGATGCCTGGAAGTTCTCCAAAACTGTACCTGTGTGTAAAAAACCAGGAAATAGCAGACTGCTGATATGGCGGGCAGAATGTGCAAAAAGAGGGCATTTTTCGCCAATTTGAGGGGGCGAATGATCTCCGAATGCTCTGAAAATCGCTGGGGACCTACTCATAGAATTATGGCATCCATCGGTATCATTCTCTTCCCTTGACAAAACCTCAAACTGAAATGGCGAAATTATGAGTTTTCGACCAGAAACCCAAAAAATGCCAAAAAACAAAAAGTTGCCGAAAAAGGCCCAAAATTGGCATGCATGACCCTCAAGGGTCCATAGCAACATGCTCCGAAGCTGAGGCCAAAATATCAAGGGCTTATATGCTTTTCCCTTCTTTCCGTGCTAGTCGCTTCTCCTTTGCCTTCTTCAATTTCTCTTGGGCTGCCTTCAGTTTGCGCTGGGCAAACTGATTCAGTTTTTGGAAGTGATGTGTCCTCTTCCTCTGCAGCTCTAAATCTCTATTCGCCCTCTCAAGCTTCATTTCCAAATGCTTGTTAGCTCTTTCAAGCCAAGCCTCTTTGTTTTCTTCAATTTCCTGCTCAAGGAGTGCAGTGAGAGGAAAGGCTTGGAGATGGGCTTGCTCTTCTGCTCTCTGCTTTTCCAAGGCTCTTTTAAGCCCAATGGTCCTAGGCCTCTTCCACCTAGGCTGGTCTTCCTCCTCCTCCTCATCAAACTCCCCAATGAGCTCTTCTATTCTCGCTTGCGCCTTAGCTGCCTCATTTTTATATTTGATCGCCCGTGCCTCATGAACAGCTGTGTGCACATTCATCTGTTTGTTTTCAATCTCCAAGAAGTGGTTGAAATTCCTTGCCCTTTGAAGATCCTCCTCTAATGCCTCAATTTTTCCCTCTTTATGAATTAGGAGGTTTTCGAGAAGGCGGGCCTCATTATCACTGTCATCGCTTTGGATAGGGATGACAGCTAATTCACCTCCATGCTTTGTACTTTCTCCAACTTTGCTTTTACCTTTGAAAGCCAATCTGGTGCTTTTCCTCCTTGGCATGCTAGAAGGTGTCCTTTTGGGCGATTTCCTCTTGCTAGGAACAATCTTTGTCACTATTAGGGTGGCAGCTTTAGTCCCTCTTTTCCTTGCTGTGCTGAGCTTTGTTATTTTGAGAGGAGGATGCACAACTGATTTACCTTTAACATCTTCCTGAATCGTCACTGGATATCTTCTCCTCGCCGTTCACTTGGCCGCCCCGTTCGCCAACATTAGCTTGTCGTTCTTTTATCAATGTCTTGTCCAATTTGTGGCTCGTGAGGTATCTCACTTCCCCGCCCAACCCTCGTCGTTTCAACCGTCACCGTCGCTCATCTTGGACCCGTCGGCCGTTCATCAATTTGTATCTGTTGCCCTTCACTTTCTGTTTGCTGTTGTTCCTCATCATGAACCTGCTGTCCTTCATCACCTATCTGCTACTGTCCCTCATCCCTTTCCTCTTGCTGCTGTTTACTGCCCTCTCCTTCCTCCTGTTGACTTGGCTGTCCAGTAGTCATTCCGAGCCTTCTAGGAGTAGGCCTACTGGACAAAGGTACCGGGCGATGGATAGGCTGAGTGGGAGGCACATGAACAGGAGGAACAGTAGAGAAGTCTGGATGGCTGATGAATAAATCCCATGGAACCTCTTTCTTCTCTAGCTGGTATAGGAAGATAATCTGACAAAGAATGATGTAAAAGAGAAGGATTTGCTAAGGTGGGGCCTTCTTTTCGACAGTTGCCATCTTTTCTATGCTTGGAGAAATTTTGAAATCAAGACCTGCCACTTGGAAGTGTTTTTCTTTGAATCTCAGGGCGCACAAGTGTGTTAATGGCGAAAAACTCTTGACTTCTTCTATCTTCTGGCAGAAATCAAGGCATCCTACTTCATGGAAGTTGAAAAGTACAGATGGATGAGCATTAATCTCTTCTGTAGAGATGGGCTCATATCTTTTATGTGGACTACTCCTGCTGTCTCGCTTTGGAGGCATTTTGACCTGAATATGCTTTGGAAGAGGTAAACTGCCTTCACTGTATGTAAAATGTCCTGTTGGAGTCAAAATGTGTCACTTTACTGCTTTGACAGATAGACAATGAGATTTGGATGTCTTGCAACAAGTTTTTTGTAATACACAACTTCTGCTCTCCTTAAAACCAGCCTTCTACCTTTGAATGTACCTCAGCCAGGCAAAATTCTCAATAGGGTACCATATAGCAAAGAGGAGACAGACTGCTGTGTAAATTTCCTGTGCACAGTGTTGAGAAATCACTTTTCCTTGTGAATTTGTTAGAGGCCAATAAACACATTTATATTTGTGTCTCCAAGGTAAAATCCAATCATTAAACACCTGCTCTTCAGAAAGTGGCCTTCCACTTTTGAAAATAACTCAGTCAACAACTTTTCAGTAGGAAATAATACGGTGAAAAGAAAGGCAGACTGTATGAGGCAGGATGTATACAATGTCAAAGTTTCTCTGCTTGGTGATCTTTGGAAGTTAATCAACACATCTTTGTATCTTGGATCAATATTGTATTTTCCAATTATCCCAAACCTGCCTTGTCTAAGTGTGCCAATGGTCAATCAACTTGCATATGTGAAAACAACCCTTAATGCAATTAAACAGTCACTGGCATAATCCTGAGCCAAGATGACAGATCTTTAAAAGACTACAAAGTTTTTAGGCAGAATCTATGTGAGATTTATTTTTCAAAACAATTAAGGGTTCCTTATGAATGTAACCCTCTAGCTTTGGCAGAAAAAGTCCTTTACTCTATAAGCACATCCATTCATCAATACGAGCTGGAAAATCAAAAGGCAAACAAGTGGCAAATATAGTGAATACTGTCCCTTTGTGAGAAATGTGAGCAACCTTCCTCCGTGGTTTTTCAACTTATAAACAGCTCTTTGTCAAAAACCCCTTTTTCTGAGTGCACTTCACTATTTTAATGATGTGGCAATGTTTTGAGAGCAGTGTGAAATGTTTTTCTTTAGACCTAAGCCCTGTCTCTATAACAAAATCTTCCTCTTGCCTTTTTAGAGGCTTCTTTTGAAGTAGCAGTCAAGATCTCTCAAACAACAAATTTCTTTAAGCAAAACATTGCGCTTATGTCCATCATATATTCTTTCCTCAAGATACGAGGCAAATCTCTTGTGGAGCGTTGGAGGCAGCTTTGGAGGTCTCCAAGATTGCGCGGCACTCTTTAATGACAGCACGGCACGCAAAAATACACCCGGGTGGCCTGTCGGGTCGGCCTGTCGGGCGGTTGGGCGCCGTGTACAGGCGCGTCACGCAACTGTACAGGTGCGTCGCGCCAACACTGACCGCCCGTGTAAACTTACTCCCAGGCGCGTCGCGCGGGCTTCCAGGCACGGCGCGCGGTCATAAACAGTGCAGTCTTCTGAAATTTCGACTCGAGCTTCTTGTTTTGATGTCAAGGGTGGTACAGAACTTTGTTTGCAGTTGGAAAATGATAAACTCACCCTCGACCTCACTCCTTATATGTCATTTCAAATCCTTCAACGGTCACCTTGGTCTTTAAAGTGGAAATGTTGTTTGGCTTTTGCAAGGTTTCCACAATCCTTTTGACACTTTTTCAACAATAATCTTGGTGCATTTCATACTTGAACCTCGAGCAATGCGTGCATTGGAGATTTCTATACTTTTTAGATCGATTTAAATCATGGATCAACCTCTTTGTAACAAACAAACATAGCTTAAAAGCCAGGACTCTGTTTTGCTTGTGCACAGGTTTTCAAAGGGTGATTTTTTGCCAGTTTTGTTCTTTGGGTACTAACTTTAACACCAAACTTCAACTTTGAAAAATAACTCAATAACCTTCATCATCTAACTGCCACTGTTTTCAATGATGCTGGTGATATTTATGAAATAAGGTAACCCTTCTTTAAAACTGTCAGGAAAATACCTGAAAACCGCTTTGTTTCTGAAAGGGTAGGTTTTGCATTGTCAACTCGCTTTGACAGCCTCGGTGTTTGCATTGCTCCTTCAAACCTTTTCCTACCGTAGATGTCAAACTTCACGTCTTCTCGACGGATCATGGTCCTCTCGTTTTGAAAAAGGCGCCCTTTCAACATACTTTTGCTTGTATCATTTATGATTTCTCTGGGTTCCTTTTTGAATAATGAGAAAACTGCATTTGTTTTAAAACTCCCAAAACTGACAATCTATCAAACCACTTCTTTGTCTATTTATAACTGGTATACTTATTCACAATGTCCATCTTGGGAACTAATCTTGAATAGCCTCCCATTGTTTGTGATGTATATCTGAAAGGATAAGCTTGTGAAGCAGGAACAACAGGGTTCTTTGAAACACAGTTATCATTTGATTTGATTGGTGCATTTGACCTTTTGTAATAGAACCATTCCAAAGCTCAACTTTGTCCACTGTTTTACTTTCTTGGTGATATTTTTAAAAGAGAAAACCACACAAGGTCTGTTGAAGAGCTTTGAAAGCCATTTTGTCATTTTTAAAAGGATATGGTCTGTCTTCTACCAATTTGTTTGATAATTGCTGCTTCCAGGCGATTTATGAGCTTCTCCCTGGACTGTAAGTGCCATCTTTTGGTTGCATTCTTTCACACTATATTTCTCTGTTTACTCAAAAGGAGCTCCCTTAGACTTCTTGGCAGGTGACAGTGGGGTGTTTGACCCTTTCCCTTAAGGAAACTGCTCCTTTTTTGGTATCAATGCATACATATTCATATTGTTTCCTGTCCATCATGATGTATTTCTTGAAAGACATTTTCATATGTGTAATGCATTTTGAAATATAAACTCCATCTTTTACCTGTGTACAGACTTTTGCTTTCTTTGTATCTTTCCACTGCACCTTTTGACCAATCAGTTTTCAACAACACTCAATGCCTTGGCCATCTTCTCATAAATGGAGGAGGCCCTTCACTTGGCAAAGTGTCTGAAGATTATTTGATAAGGCTGGATGACAAGGGTTTGCTTGGATTATGATGGTAGGCAACCAACTTAAAAAACATCAAGACTGGCACCTCTGCTTGCAATCACCACTATGCTTCAGAACAACCCTAGTCAAATTGTCACTGTCTCACTGTACTGCTTTGAGGGGAACTGAAATGTCATTATCTGCTTTGGTCATCTCATGACAAATTATTTGAAAGACAGTCTCTGTGACTATGGAGGTCAGTGTCCTTTGAAAAAAAAACAACTTTTCTTCTGCCTAGGTGATGACATGATCTGTCATCATCTCTTCAATTTGATCTTGTGGACAAGCAGGCTGCTTATGATTGGAATTTTTACTAATGACATGCCCTTCTAAAGTTTAACAATTCACATGACTTGAAAACTTCAAATGACCTTCTTTATCAGACCAAACTCTGTTTTCCTTTGAACTTGCATATTTCAGGCTCTATCCCTGTTATGATCATCACTCACTCAGAAAACCTGGAGTTGTTTTTTTATTGTTTAGTAAAAGGCAAACCTGGGCTTCTGCAATCCTTTAAGTCAATACTGGCCAGCGCCCTCTGCTTGTAGATGAAGGAGGCACCCTAACCCTCTGCTTGTAAATGAAGGAGGTTCTGGGCCATGACAATTTACCAGTTTGCTGTGACAGTGGTGTCCTTTTCTTACTGTGATTTTCATACTGGAAGGAAAACTGCAAGGTCTTGATGAGTGACTTTCTATTTTACAGACATATCTCAGGCTCATGATACATTTAGAAGCAGCTGTTCCTCTAACTGTAGATTCAAGCATTTACTCCTGAGATGAAGTTATATTTCCTGTCTTTGTAGAATCCATAAAACACTGTGAAACACCTACTAATCAGCTTGAAACTGTGGTTCATGCAGTGTTGAGACCTAGGGATATAAGTGGCGCGACTTAGAGCTGTGATCAACTTGATTTGCAGAGTAGGAGGTTGGTCATGATTGGTCTGTAGCAGATGGAGGCTTTTTTGCCTTTTGATGATTGCCAAGGGTAGAATGTCTTAAAGCGCCACTTCCTAACATAGGGGAGACTCTTGAAACAGACTTGGACTTTTCCTTTTGGAGCTGATGGGTAGACAAATAGGGCTGAAGCTAGATAGGATAGTGATAATGAGGTTTTGATTTTGACATGGGTGGACTGAAAAGTAGAAGGGAGAAAAAAGTTTTATGAGGGTTTTTTAGATGACATATTAACATAAGGAAATCAGTTTCTAGAAAACTCAGCTGTAGATATAGTCATCACTAACATGTAAAAAAAATACTGATGGCTAACAGTGGCTCCATTTGGGGAGGGCAGCTCCTCGTCAGGAGGTGTCCAGAATTCAGATCTTTGGCTTATGAAGACCAGTGCCTTATCCATTGGCGCAAAATTTACCCTTCTTTTGATGTTATTTCTAAAAAGTGACAGCATGGTTAACATCAATGATACTTCTACCTACCCCACTATCTTTCCTAACATTTTTTCTTCTCTTTGGCGCATTTGAACTAGCAGCCTTTTGACAATGTATATTTTTTTTTTTGCAAAATGAACCTATCTATTTCTACTCTTATATCTGCCGGGAGTTCAGATTAAGCTGATGAACTCCTTCATTGCTCTACCTATGCTAGATCAACTGTCAAGATTAAGCAGTTTGACAGGATTTCATTCTCTAATCTACAACATGAAATTTAAAATGATCAAATCAGGATTAGGCAGTCTGATTTGTCATGCATTTGCGGCATAAAATACCAGCTGCACACAAATGTTATTTTGCAACAAAAGGAAACTAGACAAGCGGGGCTAAGATGTAGAATGTGTTTTTCATCCCTCGCTTCTCTCTTTGGTTCTGTTTTAGGCATGTGGAACCAGAATCTCTCCCTAATCTAAGCTCTGTGATAAGTCAATCTTACACAATGTTGACTATCTTGGCACTCACTAACTTATCAACAAATAAATTTAAACATGCTCAGCTATGATTAGGCTAGATAGCTGAACAAGACATTGAAGTACTAGTAGCGGCATTTAGACTTGCTCGCTTTCCGAAAGACTATTTTTTTGGAACATGGGGCCTTTGTTCTATCTTCACTTGCCCTCTTTTCTATTTTTACTGTTTTTGACTTTTCTATGTTTACTGTTTTTGACTTTTCTATTTTTTCAATATTTCAAACAATGGTATGTACAATGACTGAAAGTGTTCCGAACTCAAAAATCTTGGAAATGACGGAATTTAAGCATCTTATCCTCGTAAGGATCTCCTCTCACCCTTGGCCCACTTAACTCTTGAAAAGAAAAATTTGGGAAATTCTCTCTCTCTAACATGACATAAGGATTCATGCAAGAATCTCTGAACAGCCCGGTATCTTCCCTTTGCACCTCTCTGAATATCTGATTTCCACTCCTTTCCTTACTGTGTGCTTTCCTCAAGTAATGCATGTATTCTTGGTCATTCTTAAAATAGATAATGACATCATCAAGGTATGAAAAAATGCAGAAATTTAAAACTGGGAACATGGCCTTCATGAACAGATTTCTGATATTAGGTGGTTTTGTAATTTTGAACTTGAAATCTGATCTACCTCCCGCAAACTTGAAAAAATCTTTAAGTTGTCTACTCTGCAAGGGAATCTTATGATCATGACCTGAAACATCATCTTGCAAAAGTACATGATTAAAAGCACTTTTATTTGGTAAACCATGGTCTTGGGTAGAAAAAGCATATTTTCTGTTATAGGGATATGCAGTATTACTTCTAAAATCAAAGAAAACTCTATGGCCATCTGTTTTATCCCTGATTATTTCAGTTTGTTTCAGATTGTTGTGTTTTCTCTTGTCAAAGCTGTTCTTTGAGGGGAAGGTATTGACACAGTAGTTTCCCTTGCTTTTTCTGTAGAAATTGGTATTCTGCATGAGATTTCTGATTTTAGCATTTCTAAGTTCTTCATGAAAAGACAAAATATGAGCCAATTTCAGTAGTTCAGGTATGCTGGGATTGCAACTGTCATCCTTGCTCATAAGAAGTTTATCTGGCATTTTCTCAAGATGTTGAGCTGCTGAGGTTATGGTCAAAGTTTCATTTGCAGTAGGAGGGTCACATGATGGTAAATCTTTGAGGTATGGTAGAAACATTAAACTCCCTTGCTCCCGGGTTCCAAATAGGTTTATAATGTGTAGGTCTTCTAAAGCCTTTACCCGGAAGAAGTTTCCACAAGTCACTGCTGGTGTTTGACTAGAACTAGAGCAATTTTCTTGATAGTACATAAGAGTTTGTGCTTCTTGTTCTAATCCTACTTCAGAAAGGGAAAACTTACTTTCCTCAAGACACAACTATTCATGATCATGGTATTTTTGAGTGTCTAGTTCATCATAAGGCACCAGGGATAGCTGATGTGGTGGATCTAAGTCTTCATCAGTTTCCTCTGACTCTTCCTCCATGTTTTCATCAATATGCATAATGAAAGAGTTCAGGTCGGAACGCAAGGAACACATTGGAATGTTGTCTGGCCTATCTTGACTGCTAATCATATATTTCATGTGTGATTCACGGTAGAGTATTCTGGTCTAGCCAAATACAAGAATGGTGGCATATGACATGTCCAGTTGGATATTCCCTTGGAGTTTGGCTCCCCAAGATTTGGATAGAAGCATCCCGTACTTGGGAGGAATGTCTGCCACTACTATATCCATGATCAGATGTTTCGCAGGTATTTGGGCCAGACTGAAACAAAGGTCTTTGATCAAACCCAGGCATTGGACTCTACTTGAATCAAATGAATACAAGTCTTTGTATGGTCTTGTGATTTCCAAGCCTAATCTTTCCATTACTACCTTCGGCATAAGATTATGCGAGGTGCCGGAGTCTAGCATGGCATTGTGGAGGATTTGGTCATGGATGTTTAGGCTAATGTAAAATGGAAGAGTATTTCCTTCTTGGAATTTTCCCTCTATCTTTGGACCAAACAAAACTTCAAGAGTGTCATCAGCCAGATTAACAGTGTTTGCATCATTCTCTAGATTTAAGACCTTTATTACTTGGGATTTATAAGAGTTTTGGGCAATGAGTTCAGTAAGAGGCATGGTGATCTTGATCTTGGCGATTTCGCCTTCAAAGCTAAAAGGTAGCTGAAGTTTAGATATGTTTGTTTCAGCTTTTTCAGCCATGACCCTCTCTATGTTCTGAGTTTGTTGACCTTGTTTCGGGATTTTGTTGGCCACAGTTGCTCCGGTGACCTTAGTAGAAGTACCAGGAGTATCTGAGAGAGGCCTAGCTTGGGTAACTTTAGCTTTGTTTTGGTCAGTCTTCTCAACCTTAATATTGTCACTGCTTGATGCTTTCTTGAGGATGGTATCTGGAGCTTTAGCAGTATCTGAGTTACCTTTCTTGGCATTATCTTGGTTTCTTTTGCTTCTAAGGTCATATTGCCTGTGAGCTTCTATAATGGCATTCTGAAAATCTATGGCAGGGTCGTCGGGATCTTCATAGTTGGTCTCATCCTGATCAGGAGAAAAGAACGCTTGTTCTTCTTCTGTGAGGTACACCTCACTCTCATTATCAGACCCTACAATATTTAAATGATGTTCATCAAGAGGTTTTGAGTCCCTATCATCTTCTTCCACATAGTTTTCATTGAATGGTGGCCTAATCTGTTGGTCATTTTCTCTTGGTCTGTTTTGAGGTTGTTCCCTCCTAAAGTTTTGGTTTCGGTTTCTGTTTGGAGGGTTTGGCTGGTTGTCCCTAATAGGTGCCTTTTCATTTATCTTTTCCCACATTTTGGCCATGGATTTGACTAAGTCATGGATCTAGGGAAGGTGATGAAGTGGAGACCTCATCTTTATATGTGACCTTTCTTTCTGATCTAGTCCTGGCTCTTTTTTCTGCTAAGTTAGCATCTGCTTTTATGGCTATTTGTTGCATTTCCTCTAAGGTAGGGGGATCCTTATCTCTCAGATGATATGTCATGTCCGGATCGAAACCCTCGGGGAATTTTTCCAAGGCTAGACCAAGTGGGGGTTTGAAATGAGGTGGGAGGGAGTTATATACACTGTTGAACCTAGTACAGTAAGCTTGGACACTTTCCCCATTTTCCCGTTTTAGATTGTTATATTCTGACAGGATTTGAATGGGGTTTCTTTGGATTTCCCACCTATTTCTGAAAACTTGATGTAGTTCTGGGATATCATGGATACTTTTTGGAGCTAAGCTTTTGAACCATGCTTTGGGTTCACCACCAAGACTTTGGGCGAATATTCTCATTCTGACAGTCTCGTCTTGTACCTCTAGGTATTCATAAGCATCAGTCATTCTACTTATATGTTGTTGAGGTGTGGTGGTGTCTTCTCCAGTAAAGTGTGGGATTTTGTCTTGATATTTGTTTGGGAGAGGAGCTAAAGGTGGTGGCAACACCAAAGGTGCGTACCAGGCTGCCATGACTGGAGCTAATGGATGATGTACAAGATGAGGACTAGTAGGCTGAGATGAGGTGGTTTGAACAATGGTGGTTTGACCAGGTGTGGCGGATGAACTTGGACTAGTGATCTGGTTTTGAGCAGATCTGGGATGATAGGAGCCAAATTGATAAAGAAGCTGGAAATCAGGAGGAGTAGTGGGTGAAGCTTCTCTAATAGGACTCTATGGTGGGCTTAGGGGTTCAAGATCGTCAAAGTTTATCTTACTATATGATTTGCTTCTGGGAAGAGTTTGTGATGACTCTAATTCAAAAGGTGAATCTGTTAGGGTAGTGAGATGTTTAGGTACAGATCTTGTTTTACGGATGGATCTACCAGTAGCTAGATGATCAGTTTCGGAAGCTTGCCACAGAATCTTCTCTGGGTCATCTACTATGATAGGGGGATTTGGGTCTGGATGAGATCCGGTGTTGATTCTTCGTGAAACCAGATTTTAGATCCAGAGTTTAGAGAGAATGGTAATGGTGAATGTTTTGGATGAGTGGTTTTTCTAAAGCTTTACTAAGGTGAAGGATGGTCAAAAATAAAAGGGATGGATTAGTGGAGTCGCCAGGTGGAAATGGGTTGTTTTTGTGAAGATAGCTATGGTCCACCACCAGTAACTAATCTGAGAATGTTTTTGGATTTTCTGAGTTTTATGTGCAGCTTATGATTTGTTAAAGTATCCTAGACTTGTTTCAACACTTTGCTAGGGTGATGAGAACAAAAAGAGTTTACTCTAAAAAATGGGTCTATGGACTGCTTGCTTGTTTATGGTACCTAAAGGACCAAAGAGTCTATAAGAGTTTGCTGGACTATTATGTACTCAGTGTCCCACCATCTCCCGCTATGTTAGTGAGTGATGGGATAGGTCTATCGGATAGTAGCCTAGAGTTTGGTAAAATAGTAAGGTCTACTAGAAGTTAGTGGAGTCGCCAAGTGGATTATCAGTTGTCTTGAGGTATATTTGTATGGTCCACCACCAGTAATGTCAAAAGCCAATCTAAGGGAGTGTTTTGGGGTTTTTTGAGTTTTATGTGCCTACAAGGTTTGGAAGAGT
Source organism: Pinus albicaulis (assembly GCA_034641835.2). Taxonomy (NCBI): domain Eukaryota; kingdom Viridiplantae; phylum Streptophyta; class Pinopsida; order Pinales; family Pinaceae; genus Pinus; species Pinus albicaulis. The sequence continues at coordinate 10,475 of JAXQQM020092421.1, read as the reverse complement.
TTTCTATAACTGACTCATCATTTTTCTAAGATGGTGAAAAGCTATTTTCTACCCTTCAGACAATATCTAGATATACTAAGCTTGATTGAGACTTCAAAAGTTACTAAGGTGTACTTAGATTGTCACTAACTTAGAAGGCCCTACTGTGAGTTTCACTATGTTAGTGAGCAGTGGGATAAGTCAATCAGATAGTATTCTTAAAAAGTCTCTAAAGATGAGGGAAACTAAGTTTTTTAATCACTCAGAGTCCCACCGTGATCGCCATTATGTTAGGGTTCCGTGATTTGGCTGATTGGCGAGCCAAATGACGATGTAACATCAAACCAAGCTTTGGAGCCCAAGGACCTAGCCTTCCTGGACTCAGAGAGGGCTCTCTCTATTAGATGTAAAAGATATCGGTGTGTTCGCTTATGGTGTTCTGATATTAGGCTAGTTATGAAGTGAGTTTTTTGATTTTTGGTTTTTAAGTTTGTGAGGGATAAAACTGATCAAAGATGTAAAAATGGATAACAAGAAGTCATATCAATTGGGCTATGGGGTCAAACAGTTCAAGGAAGCTATGAGATGATGATGCAAGGTTGCTGTAGGGCCGATTTGATTCACGGTAGAAGGGATCTTTGGGCAGAATGGAGTAAATGGACATCAAGCTTGTGAAAGATGAGGGATTTCAAGTGTAACTAGTTGATAGCAGACATAAACATGTTATAGCAAGCCATTAATCATGCTAAATGTAACTATGAGCTAATTAATACATAGAAATCAAACATTCCAGCCATGCATAGAAGTATAAGACCCTCTAACTTTGGGAAATGGCTATCAGACTTTGGGGAAAACACATAAGACTGACTAACAACTCAAAATACTATGTCGGAATGCCTAAACATAGTCTCTAAGTTATTGGGCACTTTGACAAACAAGCTTTCATAGTTTTAGGCAAAGGGCTAGATCGGGACTAGGCCTCCTTGGTTCAACAAGATGATCAACTAATCAATCAAAGAGAAAGTTTTATGGACAGAAATATGGACATCTTATAGGTAGGCAGGGCGCACCATACATCCTACTCAACATGCATAGAACTTATGAATAAAACTAGCAACAATACCTTAAGTTACTAAAGAGCAGTTAAGAATTCTTTAGTATAACTAAGGAAGAAGAAAACATAAAGCTATGAAGATTCAGGAATTTTGAGGTGCTTCCATGGGCATATCTCAAAATTAATCTCTACTGATCTATAGCAGCAAGAAGCATGTATCATGAATGAAAACTAGAAGACAACAACAAAGCAAGAAACACTATACCATTCTACCATGTCATGGAATCCATCACCAATCCTTCATCATTCATCAAAAGCATCCAAGAGGTAGTCCAAAAATCATAACAAAAGTATGTTCTTCAAAGCTCATATGACCAATATATTGATTCTTCTCTCAAGTTCAGCCTTTGATTTACAATGAAACCCATGGAATAAATAGGCTTGAGGGAGGAAAACCTCATGGAGAAACTAGCTATCCCATTGGCCAAGTCAAAATATCTAAACTTGTCCTTGAGGCTTTGCAAAGCCCAAGGCACAAAATATCCCATAAAATATCTAAAAAACTGCTAAAAACGGAAATTATAGACTTTACGTCATTTCCCAAGTATAAAAATAGCTAAACGCACATTTGGGAAAAGCAGATTTTGAGGTTCAAAAATTACAAAAATACTTCATATTTATGTCTGAAAAAGGTCCCCTGACTTGCTGGAGGCAATTGGCAGCCTTCCCGGTGTCAAAACGAGGCTCATGATAGCTCGTTGGAAAGCTCTCTATGTCTACTTTCCGGCACAACTAAAATCATCTCAATCTGATGCCTGAAATTTCCCCAAAACTGTACCTGTGTGAAAAAAACCAGGAAATAGCAGACTGCTGATATGGCGGGCAGAATGTGCAAAAAGCGAGCATTTTTCGCCAATTTGAGGGGGCGAATGATCTCCAAATGATCTGAAAATCGCTGGTGACTTGCTCATAGAATTATGGCATCCATTGGTATCATCCTCCACTCTTGAAAATTCCTCAAACTGAAATGGCGAAATTATGAGTTTTTGACCAAAAACCCAAAAAATGCCAAAAAACAAAAAGTTGCCGAAATAGGCTTAAAATTGGCATGCATGACCCTCAGGGGTCCATAGCAACATGCTCTGAAGCTGAGGCCAAAATATCAAGGGCTGATATGTTTTTCCCTTCTTTCCGTGCTAGGCGCTTCCCCTTTGCCTTCTTCAATTTATCTTGGGTTGCCTTTAGTTTGCGCCGGGCAAACTGATTTAGCTTTTGGAAGTGATGTGTCCTCTTCCTCTGCAGCTCTAAATCTCTATTCGCCCTCTCAAGCTTCATTTCCAAATGTTTGTTAGCTCTTTCAAGCCAAGCCTCTTTGTTTTCTTCAATTTCCTGCTCAAGGAGTTCAGTGAGAGGAAAGGCTTGGAGCTGGGCTTGTTCTTCTGCTCTCTGCTTTTCCAAGGCTCTTTTAAGCCCGATGGTCCTAGGCCTCTTCCGCCTAGGATGGTCTTCCTCTTCCTCCTCATCAAACTCCCCAATGAGCTCTTCTATTCTCGCTTGCACCCTAGCTGCCTCATTTTTATATTTGATCGCCCGTGCCTCATGAACAGCTGTGTGCACATTCATTTGTTTGTTTTGAATCTCTAAGAAGTGGTTGAAGTTCCTTGTCCTTTGAAGATCCTCCTCTAATGCCTCAATTTGCCCTTCCGTATGGATTAGGAGATTTTCAAGAAGGCGGGCCTCATTATCACTGTCATCACTTTGGATAGGGATGACAGCTAATTCACCTCCATTCTTTGTACTTTCTCCAACTTTGCTTTTACCTTTGAAAGCCAATCTGGCGCTTTTCCTCCTTGGCATGCTAGAAGGTGTCCTTTTGGGTGATTTCCTCTTGCTAGGAACAATCTTTGTAACTGTTAGGGTGGCAGCTGTAGTCCCTCTTTTCCTTGCTGTGCTGAGCTTTGTTATTTTGAGAGGAGGAGTAACCACTGATTTACCTCTGACATCTTTTTGAATTGGCTGCTGGATATCTTCTCCTAGCTGTTCACTTGGCTGCCCCTGTTCGCCAACATTAGCTTGTTGTTCTTCATCAATGTCTTGTCCAATTTGTGGCTCAGGAGGTATCTCAATTTCCTGCCCAACCTGCTGTTCTTCATCTTGCATCTTCTATTGTTCCTCATCTATCTACTGTTGTCCCTCATCATGGACCTGCTGTCCTTCAACATCTATCTGCTACTGACCCTCATCCCTTTCCTCTTGCTGCTGTTTACTACCCTCTCCTTCCTCCTGTTGACTTGGTTGTCCAGCAGTCATTCTGAGCCTTCTAGGAGTAGGCCTACTGGACAAAGGTACCGGGCGATGGATAGGCTGAGTGGGAGACACATGAATAGGAGGGAAAGTAGAGAAATCTGGATGGCTGATGAATAAGTCCCATGGAACCTCTTTCTTCTCTAGCTGGTATAGGAAGATAATCTTGATCAAAGAATGATGAAAAAGAGAAGGGATTTGCTGAGGTGGGGCCTTCTTTTGGACAGTAGATGCCATCTTTTCTATGCTTTTGAACAAAAAATAAGGGAGGTTTAGTTGCCTGCTTCTGGTAAAATGCATCAATAAGCGGACATGGTAGGCATAAATTCGATTAAACCTCCCTTCACAAGTGAAATATTTCATTATGACTTTCATAAGCGGAGCATAGCTGTCAAGGAGATATGAAAAAGGGAAAATAACAGTGACAGCCTCTCTATGTTCAGGCTTGATGAAAGGTTTGTAATCCTCTAAGTCAAGATGAGCTTGTTTAAACCATTTTTCGCCATGATACGGGATCTTGGTGGCCTTGGACACATACCTTGGAGAAATTTTGAAATCAAGACCCGCCACTTGGAAGTGTTTTTCTTTGAATCTCAGGGCGCACAACTGTGTTAATGGCGAAAAACTCTTGACTTCTTCTATCTTCTGGCAGAAATCAAGGCAGCCTACTTCATGGAAGTTGAAAAGTACAGATGGATGAGCATTAATCTCTTCTGTAGAGATGGGCTCATATCTTTTATGTGGACCGCTCCTGCTGTCTTGCCTTGGAGGCATTTTGACCTAAATATGCTTTGGAAGAGGTAAACTGCCTTCACTGTATGTAAAATGTCCTGTTGGAGTCAAACTGTGTCACTTTACTGCTTTGCCAGATAGACAATGAGATTTGGATGTCTTGCAACAAGTTTTTTGTAATACACAACTTCTGCTCTCCTTAAAACCAGCCTTCTACCTTTGAATGTACCTCAGCCAGGAAAAATTCTCAATAGGGTACCATATAGCAAAGAGGAGACAGACTGATGTGTAAATTTCCTGTGCACAGTGTTGAGAAATCACTTTTCCTTGTGAATTTGTTAGAGGCCAATCAACACATTTATATCTGTGTCTCCAAGGTAAAATCCAATCATTAAACACCTGCTCTTCAGAAAGTGGCCTTCCACTTTTGAAAATAACTCAGTCAACAACTTTTCAGTAGGAAATAATACAGTGAAAAGAAAGGCAGACTGTATGAGGTAGGATGTATACAATGTCAAAGTTTCTCTGCTTGGTGATCTTTGGAAGTTAATCAACACATCTTTGTATCTTGGATCAATATTGTATTTTCCAATTATCCCAAACCTGCCTTGTCTAAGTGCGCCAACAGTCAATCAACTTGCATATGTGAAAACAACCCTTAATGCAATTAAACAGTCACTGGCATAATCCTGAGCCAAGATGACAGATCTTTAAAAGACTACAAAGTTTTTAGGCAGAAGCTATGTGAGATTTCTTTTTCAAAACAATTAAGGGTTCCTTATGAATGTAACCCTCTGGCTTTGGCAGAAAAAGTCCTTTACTCTATAAGCACATCCATTCATCAATACGAGCTGGAAAATCAAAAGGCAAACAAGTGGCAAATATAGTGAATATTGTCCCTTTGTGAGAAATGTGAGCAACCTTCCTCCGTGGTTTTTCAACTTATAAACAACTCTTTGTCAAAAACCCCTTTTTCTGAGTGCACTTCACTGTTTTAATGATGTGGAAATGTTTTGAGAGCAGTGTGAAATGTTTTTCTTTAGACCTAAGCCCTGTCTCTATAACAAAATCTTCCTCTTGCCTTTTTAGAGGCTTCTTTTGAAGTAGCAGTCAAGATCTCTCAAACAACAAATTTCTTTAAGCAAAACACTGCTCTTATGTCCATCATATATTATTTCCTGTAGGTGTTTTAAATGACACATCCAGCAGTTTATTACAGCTTTACACCCTGAAAACTCTCACAACAAACAATCCTATTTTTCTGGTATAATGACAGAGTTTTGAAGTTCTGCGTGCATTGTTGTGAAAATTTGTAGCAGTTTTAACAGTGAATTAAGCTTTCCTTGGATCAAAACATCAAACCTCTTCGTATGCAGCTCACCAAAAATCCCTTCTTGAATGCAAACACTTAACTTAACTTGTTTTCAAACCTTATTTTTGGCTTCAATCATCGACAAGCAGTCACAAAATTTAGGGTCAAAGTCTGCAAATACCTCAAGATACGAGGCAAAACTCTTGTGGAGCATCGGAGGCAGCTCTGGAGGTCTTCAAGCATGCGCGACACTTTTCAAGGAAAGAGTAGTGCGCAAAAACACCACCCGGGTGGCCTGTCGGGTCGGGCAGTCGGGTTGTCAGGCGCCGTGTACAGGCGCGTCGCGCCAACACTGACTGCTCGTTGAAAAACGCTCCCAGGCGCGTCGCGCGGGTTTCCAGGCACGTCGCGCTGTGTTTAACGGTGCAAACCTCTGAAATTGCGACCCGATCTTCCTTGTTTCGATGCTATGGAGGCACGGAGTTTTGTCTGCAGTTTGAAAATGAAAAGATCTCCCTCGACCTTACTCCCTTAACATGTTATTTCAAATCCTCCAACGGTCTTAAAACTTTGAAAAGTAACCTTGGCTTTCAGCTCTGCTTTGTTTAACCTTCGTACGCTGCCTTGGTGTATTTCTTTGACATTTAAAATCACATCGACTTTCATTTGAGGGGTACTCCCTTTTTGAAATGGTTTCGGCCACAGAAATTATATCCCCTTTAACACTGTCAAGAAAATTCCTGAAAACTGCTTAGTTTCCGAAAGGGTAGGCTTTAGCCTTGTCAATTTGCTTTGACAGCCTTGGTGTTTATTTACTTCTTCAACCTTTACCTACTGTGGGTGTCAAGTTTACTGGTCTTCTTCGACCTTTGATCTAAGAAAAGCTTATCCTCTCAACATACTTTCTTGCCTGTAGGTGTATCATTTATGATATCTCTGTCCCTTTTTGAATAATGAGAAAACTGCATTTGTTTTAAAACTCCCAAAACTGACAATCTATCAAACCACTTCTTTGTCTATTTATAACTGGTATACTTATTCACAATGTCCATCTTGGGAACTAAACTTGAATAGCCTCCCATTGTTTGTGATGTATATCTGAAAGGATAAGCTTGTGAAGCAGAAACAACAGGGTTCTTTGAAACACAGTTATCATTTGATTTGATCAGTGCATTTGACCTTTTGTAATAGAACCATTCCAAAGCTCAACTTTTTCCACTGTTTTACTTTCTTGGTGATATTTTTAGAAGAGAAAACCACACAAGGTCTGTTAAAGAGCTTTGAAATCCATTTTGTCATTTTTAAAAGGAGATGGTCTGTCTTCTACCAATTTGTTTGATAATTGCTGCTTCCAGGCGATTTATGAGCTTCTCCCTGGACTGTAAGTGCCATCTTTTGGTTGCATGCTTTCTCACTATATTTCTCTGTTTACTCGAAAGGAATTCCCTTTAGACTTCTTGGCATGTGACAGTGAGGTGACTGTGTGGCCTCTTCCCCTAAGGAAACTGCCCTTTTTGGTATTAATGCATACATATTCATATTGTTCCCTGTCCATCATGATGTATTTCTTGAAAGACATTTTCCTATGGGTAATGCATTTTGAAATATAAACACCATATTTTACCTGCATACAGACTTCTATTTACCTTCTTTGTATCTTTCCACTGCACCTTTTGACGAATCAGTTTTCAACAACACTCAATGCCTTGGCCATCTGCTCATAAATGGAGGAGGCCCTTCACTTGGCAAAGTATTTGAAGATTATTTGATAAGGCTGCATGACAAGGGTTTTCTTGGATTATGATGGTAGGCAACCAACTTAAAAAACATCAAGACTGGCACCTCTTCTTGCAATCACCACTATGCTTCAGAACAACCCTAGTCAAATTGTCACTTTCTCACTGTACTACTCTGAGGGGAACTGAAATGTCATTATTTACTTTGGTCATCTTATGACAATTTATTTGAAAGATAGTCTCTGTGAATATGGAGGTCAGTACCCTTTGAAAATCCAACAGCTTTTCTTCTGCCTGTGTAATGACATGTTTTGTCAGCACCTCTTCAATTTGATCTTGTGGACAAGCAGGCTGCTTATGATTGGAATTTTTACTAATGACATGCCCTTCTAAAGTTTAACAATTCATATGACTTGAAGACTTCAAATGACCTCCTTTACAAGACCAAAGTCTGTTTTCCTTTGAAATTGCATACCTCAGATTCTGTCTTTGCTGTGAATATCACTTACACTCAGACAACCTAGAATCTTTGTTTCACTGTTCAGTAAAAAGCAAACCTAGAATTTTGCAATCCTCAAAGTCAATACTGGCCAGCGCCCTCTTCTTGTAGATGAAGGAGGCACCCTAACCCTCTGCTTGTAAATGAAGGAGGTTCTGGGCCATGACAATTTACCAGTTTGCTGTGACAGTGGTGTTCTTCTCTTCCTGTGATTTTTCATGCTGGAAGGAAAATGCAAGGTTTTGATGAGTGACTCCCTGTTTGCAGATATATCTCGGGCTTATGATACATTTAGAAGCAGCTGTTCCTCTAACTGTAGATTCAAGCATTTACTCCTGAGATGAAGTTATATTTCCTGTCTTTGTAGAATCCATAAAACACTGTGAAACACCTACTAATCAGCTTGAAACTGTGGTTCATGCAGTGCTGAGACCTAGGGATATAAGTGGCGCGACTTAGAGCTGTGATCAACTTGATTTGCAGAGTAGGAGGTTGGTCATGATTGGTCTGTAGCAGATGGAGGCTTTTTGGCCTTTTGATGATTGCCAAGGGTAGAATGTCTTAAAGCGCCACTTCCTAACATAGGGGAGACTCTTGAAACAGACTTGGACTTTTCCTTTTGGAGCTGATGGGCAGACAAATAGGGCTGAAGCTAGATAGGATAGTGATAATGAGGTTTTGATTTTGACATGGGTGGACTGAAAAGTAGAAGGGAAAAAAAAGTTTTATGAGGGTTTTTTAGATGACATATTGACATAAGGAAATCAGTTTCTAGAAAACTCGGCTGTAGATATAGTCATCACTAACATGTAAAAAAAATACTGATGGCTAACAAGGCCTTTTCTCTCTGTTCATGTCCCTTAGATGTGATTAAAGCATTTTTGTATGAGGATTCGAGATCTTTATTTGCTTTCTTTAAATTATTGATCTCATTGTTCTTAAGGGACATTTCTTCCATAGATTTAACTATGTCTGCTATACCTGTTTCTTGTTGTACCTATGTTGTTGATGATTCTGTGGCTGAGGTATCTATAGATTGTACTAACACTGCAGTTTCCAGTACTCTTTTTGGTGCCAAGTGCTCTGCCAGTGTACAAGGAATAGTTGTACTCACCATTGGAATGATTGTAGGAATAGGAGAAATATTTGTTTATTTCAATGTTTCTTTTTCTTTTATGAGGGTCTCTATCTAATTCTCCATATCTTTGATTTGAGCAGTCATTTTCAGTACTAACTGCATCATCTCATCCTTTTATTTTTGCTGTTGTAGGATTTCCTTGGCTTCTGGATGTTCATTCTGTGGAAGTTTCAATTGCTTTCTTAAGGCTACAATGTCTTCATTCTTTTGCTTTATGAGTGCTTGAGCAACCTGAATGTTTGAAGGATCTACTCTAGTTTGTATAACCAAGTCTTCCAAGGACTTGATCCTTAGGTCCTTAGCATGTAAAGAGGCTTTATCTAGACTCATCTGATTCTGCAAGTTAGACACAATTTTTTGTAGAATAGTTGCACTCATAGTTTTGGTTACTACTTTAGAATAAAGCATTTATGTGGTGCTTCTATGAAATTCCATTTGATCCAATTCATGTATTGTATCTGCGTCCACTTCTACATCTGTTTTTGTGTAATCTGAAACTGATTTTGGATCTGCAACTGTTGGTTTAAGGAATGACATGATCATCTTATTTGTGGAGTAGTCAAAAGATGTCAACAACTTATCTTTATTCCGTGGATTTTCTTTGAGAAATTGTGAATAAAATTCATTTTTAATCTCCTCATTTTTCTCTTTGATCTGTTTGTATTTTTTCTGAATGTCAGAGTTTGTTTCCTCTGTTTCTTTGGAAGAGGAGGGAGCTTCTAAATTCACCTGCTTTTCAACCATTTCTCTGCCCTGTTCCTGTGTTAGCACCTGCTCTTTCTGAATTTCTGCTAGAGTCTCATTTACAATTATAGTGGCTTCATCATTAACTATCTGTTGATCATCTATATCATTGATTTCAATAGCCTTGTCTTTCTCAGCAGCAGTCATTTTTGCCCTTTTGTTGTAAATAATCTTGAATTTATTCTCTGCAATGGCCTTTACTGAATAGCCTTCTTCATTCCTGGTCCTTTTGTTTGAAGCTTCTGTCTGCTTAGTGATTTTTATTGCCTGTGAATTATGTGTCTGTCTCTCCTTCTCTGTATTGGCAGTAAGATCAATGAATGTATTTTCTCCCCATTCCATTTGATTTTAAAATTTCTCAATTTCTAGTTTAGACTTATGCATGAATGGTGTTAATTTACATTTGATCCTTATGTTACTTAGAATTCCTTGTGGATCATAGTTCCAATAAAAACTTTGTTGGAATTTTAACTCTAACAATTTCATGGCTATTTATTTTAAGGCATCCTTGTTGTTTACTATGAAGGGACCTATCTGATTCTTCAGCTTAAACTGTGTCTTTTTCTTGGCAGCCATAAAGTTTATAGCATCTACATTTAGGACTTTCCTCAAGTATTCCAAAGAAAAAACCCTGATGGTTAGAAATTTGGGCAGCTTATAAGGGGCCAGGTTTGCTCCAAATATCCTTAGTTCTGTATGATTTTCATATAGGTAATAGTCACATACTTTACAATGTTCAAATAACTGTAGAATTATTTTTATTTCCTCACTGATTCTTGGTTGTTCTGCTTTGCACAATAAACTCATGGCTGGTCTCACAAACAAATCAGTGAAGTCCTTATAGTTGCATTCACTTCCATATTTTCTAAGCGATGAAGTCTAAAATACTACTGATAGAGGATTGCCTTCAACATCCATTTTCTATAATGCAACTGGAAAATTTTCTGCTTGGAAAAATAGGAAGAGGTGAAATAGAT